>JADRCD010195904.1:13602-33457 GCA_019843815.1 Montemys delectorum | reverse complement strand
CTCTCCTCTCCTCTCCTCTCCTCTCCTCTCCTCTCCTCTCCTCTCCTTTCCTCGGTGCAGCTGCCTGCTGCTGCCTCCATGGACACCTGGGTCACCTCGCACACGCCCCATCCCCCATCAGCCATGGTGGTTTTGTGTGCCTCCTGAGTCCAGCCCCACCGGACAGGACAGGGCTTGGGGAAGGGACAGGACTTCACTTCCGGAAGGACTGACTTCTCTCTCCTGATGCCCATCAGTAGCCCTTGGTGTGGCTGCTATCAACCAGGCCATCAAGGAGGGCAAGGCAGCCCAGACAGAGCGCGTGTTGAGGAACCCCAACGTGGCCCTCCGAGGGATAGTTCCTGACTGCGCTAAAAGCTACCAGCAGGCGCTGGAAGGCGCAGCAGCAAAGAAGCAACGCCCTGGTAATAGCTCTGGGCTCACCTTGCTCTGTGCCGCCTGCCTCCGGCCTCCTCGGAGCCTTCTTGGCTCACTTGAGCTTCTCTTCAAGGGGACACAGCCTTCTGGGTTAAACATGACATGAAGGATGGCACCGCCTACTACTTCCATCTGCAGACCTTCCAGGGCACCTGGGAGCCTCCTCCCAGCTGCCACCTCAATACCTCCCATCTCACGTGGGAGGAGATTCAGGTTGGCAGGGTTCTGGCCAGGGCGGGGGATTGTGCCTGGTAAGAGTCCCCTATCCACCAGAGGACTGACTATCTCCACAGTCAGTCATCACCAAGGTCACCGCTGCCCACGACCGCCAACTGCTCTGGAAGGCCAACGTTGGCTTGGTCATCAAGCTCCAGGCCCGCCTTCGTGGCTTCCTTGTTCGACAGAAGTTTGCCGAGTCTTCCCACGTCTTCAGGACCTTGCTCCCGGCCATCATCAAGATCCAGGTAGCAACCTTGGTGTTTCCCCATGCCTGGAAAGATGGGAATTGCTGGGTGTCCTCCCTCCTGCGCTTGCCCTGGATGGGAGGTTCTTAGACCTCTGGGCAATAGTGATGAAAGCTGTGGACTCTGTAGCCAAACTACTGCGGTTTGAAGCCTGACCGACTCCCTGACCTGTTAGATGGCCTTGTAAGCTTTTCTTTCTGTTTGTGCCTCCGTTTCCTCCCTTAAAAGATGGAATGGCAGTACTGCTTTGCTGGACAGTAAGGAAGGATTAGTAAGCAACGTCTAGAGTTTCTGTACAGTAAAAGCAGGACATACGTTCCAGTTACTGGCATCATTGTCACCATCCAAGGAAACGTTAACGGAGATTCAAACGTCAGGAAGATGTTTTCCCCGGAGCAGGATTTGTGAGGAGTGGCCATGGGCTAGGCCAAAAGGGAGTCTACCCTCCCCGAGGGATGTTAGCTAATGCCTGTATCTGTGGTCCCCTCCAGTGGGCATTCCGTTCTTCTAGCCTGTGCATGGCCCTCGAGGCCTTTGGAGCTGACCAGCCAGTGACTGGGGCGGGAGAGTAGCTAGGAGGGTACAGAGCACTCTGTGAGCTAGAAATAAGGAAAAGCTTCCCTCGTCAGACCTGATGTGGAGAGCCTCACAGGGGTGCTGACAGTGTAAGAATCCTTTGTTTAGTAAGCTTTCCTGATACCCGGTTCCTACAACACATTCCCCAGGACACAGGGCAAGGTTGGGAAGTGGACCTAGAACCTACAAGTGAGTAGCCATGTTTCTCCCTTTCAAGAACTAGAATATGGTTGGCACTTGATAGTACAGGAAAGACACAAAGATTGATAGCCCTCGGGAGCCCAAAGGGAGAAACATGAAGCTGTGGGGTGGCATGACCTAAGCCTGCAGTAGTAAGTGAAGGCTCAGACCCTGGTGTTGGCCTCCTGGTCCTACTTCCCTCGGATTTCGGATTAAGGGCCGTGCACCCTGCTCAAGCCCCTGCAGTATCCACTTCCTCCATAAGGACTCTTGCCTAACACATTGGCTGAGGAGTTAGGAGGAAGTTGCTTACGCCTCGAGTGTGACAGAGGCTCCCTTTGGATGCTGGTGTCAGCACTGGCTCAGTCATGCAGTGGCCCAGGCTGCAGTCTGGTCTGATTCCGGACCAGGGTCCGCATGCACGTAGGCAGAGGCAGCCCATTACCATGGCCACTTGCCTCACTCAGCTTTGAGAAAGTGAGGCTCAGAAGTGAAGCAGCCTAGATGCCCTGAGACCTTACTCCATCTTGCTGGATCCCCAACGTGTTCTCAGCACTGACTAATCCAGATTGGGGGCATGTTTTGGTTTTGTCTATGTTGTATGTGGGGTGCGGGGCATGGCATACACTGAGGTCAGAGGATACCTCCGTGGGAGTGAGTTCTCTCCTTCCACCGTGTTCGTCCTGGAGATTGAACTGAGGTGGTCAGGCCTGGCTACATCTGAGCAGCCTGTGAAACATGTTGTAGGAGTCTGGTCAGGGCTGGCAGAGTGGGGACATGGTGCATTCTCTGGTGAGCAGGGGCTGGAGAGGGCCATAGCGCATTCTCTGAAGCTGGTAAGCTTTATTAATATTTTTGGGTCCATGTCTCACATCTGTGTTTCCATGAGAAGGTATTAGTTAGGTAGTTAGTCCTTCTCAGAAAGCTAGCAGACCTCTGGGAACAAGGCCAATTTCCCTTCCCCATTCTGTCTTAGTTTCTCTTCTATTGCTATGAAGAAATACCATGACAAAATAACTTAGAAAAGCATTCACCTGCCAGGCGGTGGTGGTGCACGCCTTTAATCCTAGCAGTTGGGAGGTAGAAGCAGGCAGATTTCTGAGTTCGAGGCCAGCCTGGTCTACAGAGTGAGTTCTAGGATAGTCAGAGCTACATAGAGAAACCCTGTCTTGAAAAAACAAACCAAAAAGAAAAAGGGAAAAAAGGAAAAAAAAAAAAAGAAAAGCATTTACCTGGGGGCTTGCTGAGACTAAGTTTCAGAGAGTTAATCCATGATCATCAGGCAGGAAACATGGAGGCCAGCAGGCCAGCAGGCACTGAAGTAGTAGCTGAGAATCTCACATCTGTTCCACCATTTGGAGATGGAGACTAGATCTGATGTGTGTTTTTGAAACCTCAAAGCTCACCTTCCTCAGTGCATACCTCTTCCAACAAGGCCACATCTCCTGATCCTTCCTAAACACTCTATCCCTGGGAACCAAACATTCAAATATATGAGCCTGTACAGGCCCCCTCTCATTCAGACCACTGGAGCATCCTAAAGAGCCCGGAGTAAAGCTGGCCTCTTCAGTGAGCTCAAGGAGCTAGGGTTCCCTCTTCTACTTGGCAGGCTCATTGGAGGGGTTACAGACAACGGAAGACTTACCAGGAGCGGCTGCAGTATTTTACAGCAAACCTGGATGCTATAATCAAGGTACCTATGGTGGTTTGGGCAGTTCCTCTCCTTCTCTTGAAGGGAGCCTTAGAACACTTTTTCCTCCTGTCACCTCCTGTGGCCCTGGAGTTGGCTGCATTGGCCAGAGCCTGAGGGTGGGGTCTCAGCCTGAGCTTCTGAAGGTAGTGTCTCTCCTCTCAGATCCAGGCCTGGGTCCGAATGTGGGCAGCTCGGAGGCAATACCTCAGGCGCCTGCGATACTTCCAGAAGAACGTGAGTGCCGCCCCCATCCCACCCATCTGTGCTCAGATCAGAGCAAAGTACATAACGGCAGAAGGACAGCCACCCTGTCCCCTTGTGTCCGTGCTAGGTTGACTCTGTTGTGAAGATTCAAGCATTTTTCCGAGCCAGGAAGGCCCGTGATGACTACAGGATGTTAGGTATGCTGGGGAGATAGAAACCCAGAGCCAGACAGGTCTCTGTGTCACCCTTGGGGATGCACAGCAGGAAAGGGCGAGGCCGTCATCAGGTTATCTGAGGAGCAGAGAGTCTGCACCTCCCGGTAGCACGTGGCTTTGTCATAGACAAGGCTCCTCTGACCAGGTCCTTTTGAGCAGGCCTAGCCTATCTATTCCCCTGCGATAGCTCTTTCTCCTCTCCTTGAACTTCCAACTTTGCCATTTTCTTTGGCTCATGCGCTGGCTGTGAGGCCCCCAGGACCCTCCTGTCTCTACCTCCCAGCCTGAGATTATAGGCATGCGCCTCCGTGCCTGGCTTTTCGTATTATGCAGGTCCTTTAATGCGTGTGTGGCAAGAACTTTCTGGTAGAGTCGTTTTCTAGCCTAGTCCCTGTCCTGCAAGTCCAGAATTCCAGCCTTGGGTGTGAACTAGCTCATTGGTCTATCTCCGTGTTCACCGCCTGCTCTGGATTCCTGGAGCAGGAGGGCCCTTTCCTCTCTGTGCTTCAGGTGGGGGCCTCGGGGCGGCTTCGTCCTCCTCCCTCTGGCGGTCAGCGTGAGCTGCTTCCTCCCTCCCCTCCCCACCATCTCCTTTGCTGTTACTCGGCTCTGCCTGCCCTTTATCTTTCTTCCTTTCCTCCAGTCGTTAGTATTCCTGGGGGAAAGTTATTCTTCCAATGAGTCCTCCACCTTCCTCGCCCCAGCATCCTCACAGAATACTGTGTGGCATGGTGGCCTCTGCATTGAGGATTCCTCCCATCAGAGGTGGTCACTTGACATCTCTGCAACCATTTTAATCCACTAATCCTAAACCTAAGCAGATTCCCGTTGACTGACCTCTGGTGTCCATGAGGTTGAGGTCCTGATTCTCGGGGCTGACTGGACCAGGTCACCCTGACCACTTCTTTGTGGGGCTGTAGCATCTCCACTGCAGCTGAGCAGCCCTGCTGCTCGCCATTCTTCTATTAACTGCTGTGGCTCCCATTACCTGAGGTCCAGCCTCCTAGCCACGGCATCCCCACCCCCACCCCCAGTCCCTTTCTCCCTCTCCTGTACTTCCATACACCTTGTCTTAATTAGGTTTCTATTGCTATGCGAAGCACCATGACCGAAGGCAACGTGGAGGGGAGGAAAGGGTTAATTTCATCTTTACACCTCCATGCCACAGTGTGTCACTGAGAGAGGTCATGGTAGGAACTCTGGTAGGATGGAACTGAAGTGGAGACCATGGAGGGGTGCTGCTTACTGGCTTGCTCCTCTTGGCTTGCTCAGACTGACTCCCTGTCCTGGCCACAGTAGACCGGGCCCTTCCACATCAGTCACTAACCATAAAATGCCCAACAGCTTCCCTACAGACCAGTCTGATGGAGGCCTTTCCTCAGCCGAGGTTCCTTCTCAGATGATTCCAACTCATATCGAATTTACAGAAAACAAAGACACCATGATGTGCCATACTCCAGGCACACTGCATTCCCAGCTTCTGACATCTGTCGATGTCCTTTCACCCCCCCTCCCCTGCGGACAGTAAGTGGGACCGCACAGCCTCTGGCGTAGGAGTGAAGCTCAGTTTGGTTTCCCCAAGATCTCTCCTGGCGGCCCCTCTCAAAGGAGCAGCCATGCAGTATCTGACGGTGGCTTCTTTGCCTGAATCCTTTACTAGATCCCCTCAAGCCACAGAGCCTAGATTCACTCTGCTATGAGTGAATCCAAATATAACTGCTGCTTTCACTGGTAGCGGGGTAACCTGGGGCACAGCACCTACCCCGCTCTGCCTTTGGAGGCTCGTCCGTAAGATGGGTTGGACGCATTGAGGCTTTTGGGGGGGGGGTTGTTTTGTTTTTATTTTATTTTTTAAAGATGTATTTGTTTTATGTATGTGAGTACACTGTAGCTGTACAGATGGTTGTGAGCCATCATGTGGTTGTTGGGAATTGGGTTTTTTAGGACCTCTGCTCATTCTGGTCGTCTCCGCTTGCTCAGTCCTTGCTCGCTCCAGCCCAAGGATTTATTATTATTATTATACATAAGTACACTGTAGCTGTCTTCAGACGTACCAGAAGAGGGTGTCAGATCTCATTACGGGTGGTTGTGAGCCACCATGTGGTTGCTGGGATTTGAACTCAGGACCTTCAGAAAAGCAGTCAGTGCTCTTCAAGAGGACCCAGGTTCAAGTCCAAGTACCCACACATGATAGCCCACAACTGTCTGTAACTCCAATCCCAAAGGCTCTGCTGCCTTCTTTCGGCCTTTGTTTGAGTAGCCCACAGACACACACACAGACACACACACACACATGAGTTGGCACCTGGTGACACCTGCTTGCTTGTAAGCCAGCTCTGGAGAAGGCAGATCCTGAGTTCAAGGCCAGCTGGGGCTGCCTAACAGTGCTGCCACAGGGGGACCAAAGCAGGAATAAGACATAAGGAACCCTGCCTCTCTCATAGTGAACATGGCATGTGTTGTCATCTTGTTCCATGAAGCTTAATTCAAAGGCTTCTTTTGGGGGTTTTGTTGTTGGGTTTTGTTTTTGTTGTTGTTTGTTTTGGGTTTTTTTTTCTCATTATAAAATTGACCACCTTACCTCACGGACACTCCTTACAAGTACTACATGCAACGGGCAGGGCTATAGGGTGAATGACAGATGTGGAGCATGAGAGATAGGTCAGCCCAGCAGGAAGGGGATCAGGTGGGATAGAACCAGGGTGCCTTTGCAGAGCATGGAGAAGGGTTGTGGCCCTGGTTTTGGTGGGGAAAGTCACTGGAGAGGCCAACATGGTTGGTACATGAGGGGCAGAGAACAGCTGTGATATCCCTGGCAGTTAGAAGAGGCCTGGGGTTGGGCACGGGATCGTCATGGGGCGGATGCTGGCACAGGCTTGATGATACCTGCCTGACCGATGTCTCCCCTCCTGCCAGTGCACGCATGCCACCCTCCCCTCTGTGTGGTCCGAAAATTCGCTCACCTCTTGAATCAGAGTCAGGAGGACTTCTTGGCTGAAGGGGAGTGGCTAAAGCTCCAGGAAGAGGTGGTGAGGAAGATCCGCTCTAATCAGCAGCTGGAGCAGGACCTCAACCTCATGGACATCAAGATTGGCCTGCTCGTCAAGAACCGGATCACCCTGCAGGTGAGATGCCCTGAGCCACCCCCTCCCCAGTCCTGTTGCTCCTGACAGGGAGCCCTGCCTCTTCAACTAGTAATTCAGTCATTCAGATGTGTGTAGGTTACCACCTGGCACAGGTCCCTGTGCCTATGGCCTTCCACCGTTGGACAGTCATTGGATGTGTGTAGTGCAGGAGAAAGAACCCTACGGGATGGGGCGGTGGTGGCACATGCCTTTAATCCCAGCACTTCAGAGGCAGAGACAGGCGGATTTCTGAGTTCAAGGCCAGCCTGGTCTATAGAGTGAGTTCCAGGACAGACAGCCAGGGCTACACAGAGAAACCCTGTCTCGAAAAACCAAAAAAAAAAAAAAAAGAAAAGAAAAGAACCCTATGGGTAGAACGGGAATGGCCAGCTCTGCTGAGTCCTAGTGCAGGGGCCATGGGTGACCAGTTAACCTTGAAGTCTGTCTGTTAACCCTTTAGCTCGATGGAGTAAGGAGTTGATCTCTTCCCTGGCAGAATGCAGAGACAGATAAGAAAGTAAATTGAATTCAGGTGTGGAGTGGCAGGCTGATGATGCTGTCTTATCTTCCCCCACAAGATCATATATTAGTCGATAAGAAATTAGAGAAAAAAACCATGAGTAGGCACAGGGCCTCTCCCTGGCAGCCCAGAGCTCTGAAGACGCCTGGGGAAGCGGAGGTGCCAAGTGGAGCTGTGGGCAGTAGCAAGAGCTTCCTCTCCTCTCATAAGTCCTGGCTCTCCCAAACACCGCGTCTGAGCCATATGCTTCATGCTTGGTACCGGTCCAGCCTCGTTGTCGTTGGTTTGCCCTTACACCCACACCCAGGAGGTAGTCTCTCACCACAAGAAGCTGACCAAGAAGAATAAGGAGCAACTGTCGGACATGATGATCCTGGACAAACAGAAGGGATTAAAGTCACTGAGCAGAGAGAAACGGCAGAAGCTTGAAGCCTACCAGCATCTCTTCTACCTGCTGCAGGTGAGCAAAGAGCTCTTCCCAGGAGGAGCTATGGGGGATCGGGGGAGGGTAGCGCAGTGATGAGTGCTTGTTTGGCACACACAGCACCCCATCACCCCCTGGGCTTGAGGCCTTCTCTTTGTCTTTCTCTGTGCCTTGTTTCCCAGGAGAGCCTACCTCTCCCTGTTAGTCTGGAATAGTTCCAGTACCCTGAGGAGGTGATTTTTTTCTCCACATCAGGAAAATCTTTGTAACTCATCTGATTGCTAATTCCCCCAAGAACATTCCCAGCCCCTCTGTCTCCCCGATTGTTCACAGACTCAGCCCATCTACTTGGCCAAGCTGATCTTTCAGATGCCCCAGAACAAAACCACCAAGTTCATGGAAGGTGTGATTTTCAGTCTGTACAACTATGCCTCCAACCGCCGGGAGGCCTACCTTCTGCTCCAGCTGTTCAAGACGGCACTGCAGGAGGAAATCAAGTATGTTCTCCTGAGTCCGAGTGTGGGGGGTCAGGGAGGGCGGGTCAGAGGTGGCAGCTGTTGTTGTAGACACCTAGAATGGTATCAGGAGGCCATTGTCCTTCAGCGTATAGGAAGTGTGTAAGACTGCAACAGCACAGTGGGGGTTGCAGGCTGGCCTGTTAACAGGAAGGATCCCCAGACAGTGTGACCATTCTTAGGGTGGACACTAGAGTTGGCTTGAACAGACAAAACTCTGCAGCTATGTCCTTAAAAGCATGAGGCCAGTGACCTATTGCACCACAGGTCAAAGGTGGAACAGCCCCAGGATGTGGTGACAGGGAACCCCACAGTGGTGAGACTGGTGGTACGGTTCTACCGCAATGGGCGAGGGCAGAGCGCTCTGCAGGAGATCCTCGGCAAGGTCATCCAGGATGTGCTAGAAGACAGGTCAGTCAGCATCCACACAGATCCTGTCCATATCTATAAGAGCTGGATCAACCAGGTGGAGGCCCAGACTGGACAGCGCAGGTGAGCCATCAGGATGGGAGGGCATGCTCTGCTCTGTAGGATAGCCTAGGTGTATTTGAAGGTGTGACATACAAGCAGGGATGATACCTTGCCTACAGGAGATTTGGGCCCTGACTTTCTCTGTTACCATGGCTGGCAAAGATGATTTTGATAGGAGCACCTTGACATCTGCCTTTGAGTCTGGCCGGCATTTCTCCCTGCTCTTCCAGCTGCTCGGTGGCACCTGAGTCCTCCCTCCTCACTGTGCATTCTCACTCTGCAGTCCTTCCTCCTTCCTTCCTGTGGTGAATCCTCACTGCTGCAGTCTTCTCTCCTCCCTCCTCCCTATGCATCCTCACTACTGTACTCCTCCCTCCTTCTTCCCCACTGTGTATCCTTACCATTTCAGTCCTCCCTCCCTGCTGCAGTCCTCCCTCCCTGCTGTGAATCCTCACTGCTACAGTTCTTGCTGAGTGCTGCCTTTTTCTCTTTTCCTCTGGCTCTTCCTCTTGGTATGCTGTGTCTTGAGCCTATAGAAGAGTTAGAGGACCATATAGAAGAATTGATGGGAAAGCCTGGGAAGAGAGGCAACAGAAGGGGACACCAGCTTTACTGTACCTCTCTGCCCACAGCCATCTCCCTTATGACGTCACCCCCGAGCAGGCTCTGAGCCACTCTGAAGTGCAGAGACGATTAGACATCTCCCTGCGCAATCTCCTCGCCATGACTGAGAAGTTCTTTGTCGCCATCAGTTCATCTGTGGACCACATTCCGTATGTGTCACCACCTCCCCAAGGCCAGGCTGGTTTGGCAGAGGAGAGCAGCACACGTGACATTCTGAGGGAAGCGGGTGGGAAAGGAGGGAGCCAGAGGCCCCTAGAGCGGCTTCAGATGTGTTGAACCCTTGCCAGCGAACTGAGCTGGGATACTACAGATGGATCTGTGTGGCTGGTACAATGTCACTGGTCAAAGGGGAATCCAAAATAACAGAGAGATACTTTTGTCTGAGAACAACTGGAGAAAAGATGGAATTCTCTGACCCACAAAGTCAAAAAGATTAGTATTTCAAACATACTTCACAGTTACAGTCCTCCCTCCCGTACTTTCTTTTTTCTTTTTTTGAGACAAGGTCTCTCTCTATAATAACCCTGGATGTCCTGGGACTTGCTATATAGACTAGGCTGGCCTGAAACTCACAGAGATTCACCTGCTTCTGCCTCTCGAGTGCTGGGATTAAAGGCATATGCCACTACATCTGGCCTTTTAAAGATTTTTTTTGTTGTTGTTAGTGTGTATGATGTTTTGCCTGCATGCATGTCTGTGCACCATGTGTGTATCTGGTGCCTTCAGAGGCCAGAAAAAGGTGACAGATCCCCTGACACTAGTGTTAGTGCTCTTAACCACTGATCAATCTCTCCAGCCCCAAGTTCTCTTCTTCAGCCAGTTAATCTGGAGGTAGGTGCAGGGTGCTCAGAGAGACAAATCTTATACTTCCAGCTACATGAGACCCCTGTCTCAAAACAAAATAATAATAATAATAATAATAATAATAATAATAATAATAATAATAATAATAATTCAATAAATGTTTGGTTGAAAACTATTCCCAGCACTTGGGAGGCAGAGGCAGGTGGATTTCTCAGTTCTAGGACAGCCTGGTCTACAGAATGAGTTCCAGGACAGCTAAGGCCACACAGAGAAACCTTGTCTCAGAAGGAAAAAAAAAAAAAAGAGGAGAAACTGTGAGCAAGTATTGTCTACATCATTCACCCTCTGGACTTGGTTCTTAGCGCTGAGGGCAAGAACCAAACTTGAGTGCCAAAGGGGAGACAGGTCCAAACTGGAGAGCTGGATTGAGGCTTTGCAATTGGGAGTACGAAAAAACTGAAGTCTAAGGAGAGAAATACATAGTGAGTTCTAAATCTCCATTTGTTCCCTGTATGTGGAGGTAGCTTTTAAGACAGTCTGGTTAGCTTTGTGGTAGCAAACCGACCACAGGAGTCGACAAAGAAGTTCAGGTTGGAATAACACCACTGCTCTGATAAAACCCCTGCGAGACTGAGTGCCCACTCCAGTCTTCCCCACTAGGGGACAGAGGGGCAGATGGGAAAGAAAATGGCTGAGAATAGACAGTCAGGCTGGTAGGCAGGCAGTCAGCCCCTGCCCCAGCCCAGACAGGCTACTCGGGACCTCTGGGAGCTGGCAAAGTTGGCTGCCTTGTAGCTTCCTAGGCTGTCGGGTACCCAGGAGACAGCGTAACGTGCCTCCCTAGGGACAGTGAGGTATATAGTAAGCAGAGGTGGTCTGTGGGGAGACGAGAGGGGCTCAGGTAAAAGGTTCTCCAGCTCGATGTGTCGGCACACAACTGCAGCAGCAGTACTTGGAAGGCAGAGGTTGAGATCATGAGTTTGAGGACTGCCTGTACCACATAGCAAGACCCTGTCTCAAAAAGAGCTGGAGGCAGGGAGTGCTGGAGGGGACCAATAGGGCTCTGTCCCTGGTATTTTACACAGGGACAGGAGGAAGGGCAAAGGCCCAGGGGTAGAGGACTGCAGCAGGGAGAATCAGAAGGTGGAGGACTGCAGCAGGGAACACTAGGAGGTGGAGGGCTGCAGCAAGGAGCCCCAGGAGACAGAAGTCTGCCCCAGGGAGCACTAGAGGTAGAATGGATGTGGGCTCAGCTCTCCAGGAGCTGAGGTTAGAGGGGAGAGGCTGCTAGTCTCTCATACCTTGAGTCTGGGACGGGGATGAGAAGAGCCACAACATCCCTATTTTGTTCCTAAGGTATGGCATGCGGTATATGGCCAAAGTCCTGAAAACAACCCTGGAGAAGAAGTTCCCCAATGCCACAGAGAGGGACATCTATAAGGCAAGTGTTGTGTCTCTTCTGCCACCTCTCCCCCACCCCCCGCGCCCCCACCCCCCCACCCCACCTCACCCCACCCCCGTGGGGAATGTGGACCTATGGCTGTCCAGACCTTTCTGGAATTTCTCCTCTGCACTCAGGTGGTTGGGAACCTACTTTACTACCGCTTCCTGAACCCAGCTGTGGTCGCTCCCGATGCCTTTGACATTGTGGCCATGGCAGCGGGCAGCACCCTGGCCACCCCACAGCGCCATGCGCTGGGAGCCGTGGCTCAGCTCCTACAGCACGCTGCTGCTGGCAAGATCTTCTCCGGGGAGAGCCGGCACCTCCGAGTCCTGAATGGCTACCTGGAGGACTTGCATCTCAAGTTCAGGTCTCGGGTCTTGTCACCCTTTTCCTCCCTGGACCTCTCTCCACTTCCCATGGTCCGCTTCTTCCTCTACTCCCTAGAGTCTGAAGAAGAAAAAGCCAGGGGCACAGAGTATATGGGAGATGGTAGCCAGCAGCAGTAAGCCTCCCAGGGACAGAGAGGAGTATCGGCGAGCGAGCTTGAGTGGCACACTGAGAGCAGACAAAAGCAGAGCAGGGGCCAAGACAAGCATCAGAACTGACTTGCTGTGGATGGTGGCCACCTAAGTGGTAAGCTTATTGGCCCAGTTCACTCTGGTGTGCCCTCTCTCTGGAATAGGAAGTTCATCTGCAGAGCCTGCAGGGTACCAGAGCCAGAGGAACGCTTCGCCATAGAAGAGTACTCAGACATGGTGGCTGTGGCCAAACCCATGGTATACATCACCGTAGGGGAGCTGATCAGCACACACAGGGTAAGCGGTCAGCACTGGAGGGCTAGGCTGGAAGTCCACACAGAACCCTGAGCCCCAACCCCCAAAACCAAGCCTGGCTTAGCCCTGCACCATTTCTCCTATACCATCCACAGCTCTTGCTCGAACACCAAGATCAGCTGGCCCCAGGTCACCAAGACCCACTGCACCAGCTCCTAGAAGACCTTGGGGAGCCACCCACCATCGCTGACCTCATCGGTGTGTGTCTTCTTGGCTTCCGGAGACTTCAGGGGTGGTTGTCAGTGGGCAGCTCTTCATACCTCTCTATTGTTCCCCATGACTGATGTACACAGACTCACACTCTCATGGCCAGTGCACAGATGTTGATGGTAGAAGAGGCCAAGCTATGGCCACACAGTCATACAGAAGAGATGTGAGGGGAAAGTCGACTAGGTCTGGTCTAAGTGACTAGCTCTGGAACTCTGGAATGAGAGGGGTTTGGCATTCAGTGGAGGGGCAGTGTCAGTGGAATCCTACCAACACGTCTAAACTGCAAGGCCCAGCTAGCACCCAGATTGAGATCAGCCATACAGAGGCCTAGCGATAGTAACTCAGGTCCATAGGTGTCAAGGCTGAGGGCATGGTATTTCCCACGGGACAGTGTGGGAGGGCTTCCCCAAAGGTATGCAGAAGAGTACCTCTACTGTGACCCCACCTTTGTGTGCCTGTTCCACTCATCCCTCACCCCATCACAGGGGACAACATAGCCACAGAAGGAAATGTGGATCTGAACAGGCTCGAAGTGTCCCTGACACTCACCAACAAGTTCGAAGGGCTGGAGACAGATGCTGACCACAACAGCAACCAAAGCCTGCTTCTGAGGTGGGTGTAGAGGCTCTCCCAGGTAGCCCTGATGCCTATACAGTGGCCCCACTCAGAGGGTTGTCATACTTCCTTGCCCCTCCCTCACCCCCATTCTTCAAAAAGTTCTCCCTGAAGCCTAGCTCACGTTTGCCTTGCTCAGAATAGCATCAGCTAGTCTTGGGCAGTCGCTCAGCCTTCCCTCGGAGTCATAGCTGAAGACGCAGGGATGATCAGGAGCCTGGAACAGCGAGTGCTTGCAGATTGTGCTTTGGCTTATTTACTTTTGGAGACGGGACCACCTGTATATATGTACCTGCGTGATTAGGGGGAGCACATGCCATGGCACACATATGGAGGTCAGGACAGCTTTGTGCACCTAGTTCTTTTGAATGACTTCCATCTTTACGTGAGTCTAGGGCATGAAACTTAGACAGTGTCAGGCTTGAACAGACTTGGGACCGACACCTTACCAACCCAGGCCTGGGACTCACTTCACACTTCTCAGTCAGGATGGAGCACAGGGGGCCGGGCTGGTCATCTGCACCAGTTAGCGGCACCATCTCCCTGAGCCAGCTCTCCACTTATTCACACGCTGTCAACAAGAGTTGGAGACACAAGCCGAGAGCTACCCAGAGGGAGGGGTCAGTCATGGGGGGGGGTGGCTACCGGGAAGGAGTGAATACTTGGGCTGAAGGATCAGAGGAGGCCAGTTTGGGGGAGAGCCTTCTCGGGGACACCACCTCCCCTCTTCATCCTGGGCATCCCTAACAGTCCAGACCTGGGGGAGGATTCACTTAGCCTTGGCTCTTTGGCCCACTCTGTCCTTCCCTGCAGCACCAAACAGATGCTGGCCGACCTCATCCAGTTCCACCCTGGGGATTCCCTGGAAGAGATCCTGACCTCTTCGGCTCCCAGGGAGCGTGTGAGTAGCCAGGACAGTCCACAACAGCTAAGCCTTTGACTCTACCTCATCATTAGTCTGTCACAGAGGCCGGTGGGCACGTAGAAGACCGAGCCTCTGACCTTGACACCAGAGGCTACAAGCTGAAGGAACAGCCTAAGGAGGGAGCTCTCTCTCTCTCTCCACTTTGCAGGGGTTAGGATAGTGCTGAGGGGCAGTTTGTTCTGAGGACCACATAAGGGAATTGCTCTGGTAATGGAGACTGGAGGCAAGAAAGGATGCCAGGTGGACTCACTGTTGGGGTTGGTGTAAGGGCAGAGCCAGGAGTTAGTTCCCTGAGTAAAGGTGGCAATGGCAAGCAGAGGCATTGGCCCAAAGCAGCTAGGCCGGATCCACCTATCCTTCATGCCCACAGAGCGCCATGCTGGGTTGGGAAGCTGTTAGCCAGCCTTGGTCTATACAGATCCTTTGGGCCACCAAAGATGATCCTTAAGAATCTTCTGTCATTACCTGTGTGTTCTCCACCCCAACCCCCACCCCCACCCCCACCCCCACACCCCAGGACCTAGACTGGGAAAGTAGGAATGCGTCTAAGGCTCCCAAGCTCTGAAGTTTGTTGAGTTTTGAAGTAGAATGGTAGGGCCTAGGACCCCCTCATCATCTCGGCTGCCCTCCCAGGAAGAGGCCCATCATCAATTGATGTGTTGGCGCCAAGCCTGTGACACCCAGAAACCAGAGCCGCTTCGACGACACCACTCACTGATGGCACACAGTCTCCTGTCACTGGCAGAGAAGCAGCAACGTGTCCTGCGGAACCTGCGTCGGCTACAGGGCCTGGGGCTGGTCAGGTCCAGTGACTGCTACCAGGGACTTGTGGATGAGCTGGCCAAGGTGATAACCCTAGCCAGGACTACATGGGGGCTGTTGCGAAGCCAGTGTGCTGGCATTCCAAAGGCAGATTTCTCTCCAGTGGGTGCCATCCCAAACTGCCACCAGTTTGAGGAAGGCCCAGGGTTCTCTTTATTTATTTATTTTAAGATTTTAATATATTATGTATGTAGTGTTCTGTACTGCATGTATGCCTGCACGTCAGAAGAGGGCACAAAATCCCATTACAGATGGTTGTAAGCCACCATGTGACTGCTAGGAATTGAACTCAGGACCTCTGGAAGAGCAGACAGTGCTCTTAACCCTTGAGCTATCTCAGCCCTAGATCCTTCTGGGGTTCTTTTTGAAGGAAAAGTCCTAGGGCTAAGCAGACAGACAGATTCCCTCCCAGCTCTCTTCCACTTGGACATGGCAACCTGGAGAGAGGCTCTGAGTTCCTGCCTGGGCTGTTAGTTAGGTGTGTATAGTATGCTTGGATTGTCTCCTGGGTAAAACGGCTTTCCGGTGGCCATGTCCTGGTGCTGGGAATGGAACCCGTATGCTTGGCAGACATTCTACCCTAAGCCACTCCTGCCCCAGGGCCTCTTCCTACTTCTCTTTAACGTCCTCACAGTAAGCCTTGTGAGGTGTTCTAGGATTTATGAAGGGTACTGACCTGCTTCCTCACCCCCACCTTCAGGACATCTGCAACCAGCGCAGGCACCGGCAACGGCGGAAGGCAGAGATTCTGAGACTCCGGACCACGCTGCAGGGCCTAGACGCAAAAACCATCTTCTATGAGGAACAGGGTGACTACTACAACCAGTACATCCAGGCCTGCCTTGGCCACCTGGCCCCCAACCCCAGGTAAGTGGTGCAAACCCAACTCTAAGCTCTTTTTTTTTTTTTTTTTTTGAGGCAGGGTTTCTCTGTGTAGCCCTGGCTGTCCTGGAACTCTGCCTCCCAAGTGCTGGAATCAAAGGCATGCTCCACTACCACCCTGCTTAATCCTAAACTCTTAGTTCCCTCCCCACCACTCCTCGGCCACCTTTGCCCTGCCATCTCCCGGCCCTAGCTAGGAATTCACCCTAGTGTGGAACTGCATGCTCCTAACCCTGGTA
This sequence comes from Montemys delectorum, assembly GCA_019843815.1. Taxonomy (NCBI): domain Eukaryota; kingdom Metazoa; phylum Chordata; class Mammalia; order Rodentia; family Muridae; genus Montemys; species Montemys delectorum. The sequence continues at coordinate 17,255 of JADRCD010195904.1, read as the reverse complement.
TCTGTGGTTCCGGATCACCTCCCACAGCTGGGAGGTTCCTTGGGGCCTGGTGCCTTCCTGCCAGCCACCAAGAGCCGACAGCCAATGTTGAAGGTTTGTCTCCCGGCTTTCTTCTAAACAGGAGTTCTGGGAAGGGGAAGAAGCAGCCGCCGTCTCTTCACTACACAGCCGCCCAGCTCCTGGAAAAGGGCGTCTTGGTGGAAATCGAAGATCTCCCTGTCTCTCAGTATGTGTCTTTGGGGGACAGAATGTCAGATTCTTCCTGTCTCCAGGGAGGGACAAGGCTGAGACAAAGCTCTGAGCGGAGCACTGGGTTGGAAAGAAGGAAGAACTTGCTAAAGGGGAGGTGGAGAGATGGGGCACCTTCAAGCAGAGCAGAGGGGCAGTAGACATGTTCCTGCTGTGGAGAAGGCTGCTGGGAGGCTCGGTAGGACAAAGCCAGACAAAAAGATTAAAAAGGCAGAGGTCAAACTAGGAGAAGAGTGAGCAGGGGGGCCTGCCTGGCACTGGAGCAAAGGGGAAGCCCGGCTCTCAATGGGACAGTACTGCCCCAAAGAGCAGCAGAGGAGTGGGGGTAGGGCTCTGAAAGTGGGAGCCCCGTGTTGACTCTTATCCCTCACAGCTTCAGAAACGTCATCTTTGACATCACTCCTGGAGACGAGGCGGGAAGATTTGCCGTCAATGCCAAGTTCCTGGGTGTGGACATGGAGAAGTTTCAGCTCCACTACCAGGTAAAATCATTAATTACAGCACCTGCTAGAGCCAGGCCTGTGAGTGCAGGTCTGCATGCAGTCCAAGCACCAAGGAGTTTGAGGCAGGAGGATCAAAACTTCAAGGCCCAGGGCTGGCAGTGGCTCAGCTCCTGATACTACTTACTGACTTGGGTTTTGATCCCTGAAGCCACCCACACGGTGGAGGGAGAGAACTGACTCCTGCACGTTGTCCCCTGCCCGTTCCACGTGTACTGTGGTGTGCATGACCACATGGATGTACACACGCACAGATGAGGCTGGCCATGGTGGCACACATCTTTAATTCTATATCGGGAGGCAGAGTCAGGTGTGTTCTCACCGCACTGACTATTCTTCCAGAGGTCCTGAGTTCTGAACACACGTACATAAAATAAATACAGAAAGAGAGAGAGAGAGAGAGAGAATTAGGGATGCAGCTCAGTGGTAGAGGATTTGTTTAGCACACGTGGCATCAAAGGTTAAAACCCAACATTGAAAAATAAAATACACCCCTGGTTCAGTTCCCTGTACTGCCTTGTTTAATCCCCGAGCCACTCTGCAGTGTTTATGTGTTCTGTAGTCTCTGAGGCTGAAAGGTTAAGGGAGCTGCCCTCAGTCCTGGCTAATGTGTGGGGATGATTTCATTTTGATTTGAAACAAGGTCCCCTGTCACCTAGGACGGTCATCACTAGCTGAGGGTGACCTTGAGGGTGACCTTGAAATTTATGACCATCTTGCTGAGATTGTGGCGTGCGCTACCACCGCTGATCCGCTCTGTGGGGCGCCTGGGCTTCACACAGTTTACACAAGTACTATTCCAACTGAGCTACACCCCAAGCCCATTTTTTTAAAGTATTATTTTTACATGGGTTCTGGGAATCCAGCTCAGGTCTCTGATAAGCACTTTGCTAACTGAACTATATACCAGCCCTGTTTTCCATTGTTGGTGTTGGTGTGTAAGGTGTGTGTGCAGGGTGGATGTGCTCACATGGACGTGTGGAGGCCAGATGTTGACATTTGGAGTCTTCCTCTACTTTCTTTTTTTTTCTTTTTTTAAATGCGGGGTCTCTTGCTGAACCTGCCAGCTCACTGTAGTGAGTAGGTTGGCTAGCCAGTGAGCCTCAGGGATCTACCTGTCCCTGCTTCCCAGTGCTGGGTTACAGCGAACACCACTGTGGCTTAAGATCCTGAAGAATTCAGGTTCTCACTCCACTAGTACCTTCTCTGCTGAGACACACCCTTAGACCCCTTGTCTGTCTGTCTGTCTGTCTGATCTATTTGTGGATGGGTGAGTGCCTGCACCTATGTGTTTATGGAGTCCAGAAGAGAGTATCAGATCCCTTGCAGTTGGAGTTACAGTCATTTGTGGGATATGGGTGCTGGGATATGAACTATGCTCCTCATGACTGAACAGCAAGGCCTCTCACCCCTGGACCATCTTTCCAGTCCATCTTTTGTTTTTTGAGGTAGTGTGTCCTCTGTAGCGAAGACTGGTCTTAAACTCAAGGCTATCTTCCTGCCTCAGCCTCCTGGGCTACAGGTTTGCACCACCACATCCAGTGAATCAGGGCTTTTATATTTATTTGCTTTTTTTTTTTTTTTTTTTTTTGGGTGGGTTTTTTTGTTTTGGTTTTTTCGAGACAGGGTTTCTCTGTGTAGCCTTGGCTGTCCTGGGAACTCACTCTATAGACCAGGCTGGCCTTGAACTCAGAAATCTACCTGCCTCTGCCTCCCAAGCGCTGGAATTAAAGGCGTGCGCCACCACCGCCCTGCTTGGTTCTTTGTTTGTTTGTTTGTTTGTTTGTTTGTTTTTAAGGCAAAGTTTCACTCTGTAGCTCAGGCTAGCCTAGAACACATAGCACTTTGCCTATCTCTACCTCCCAAGTGCTAGAGTTAAAGTCGTGCACCTCTATGCCCAGCCATATTTACTGTTTGTTTTTCTTAAGATAGATTTTATTTTTTATTTGTGTATATGTATACACACGTTCATTCAGATGTCCAGGGAGGCCAGAAGATGATGTTAGATCCCTTAGAACTGGATTTACAGGCAGTTGTAAGACATTTGATGTGTGTGCTGGGAACCAAATCCAGGCTCTCTGCAAGAACATCAAGTGCTCTTAACTATTGAGCCATCTCTCCAGGCCTACCTGTTGTTTGTTTCTTTGTTTTTGAGAAAGGGTCTTATTTGATAGCACAGGCCAGCCTGGAATTTGTAACTAACCTGCCACATTCTCCCCAGTGCCGGAGTTACGGGTGTGGGCCACCACAGCTTGATTCAGAGCTGTGATTTTTCAGTACAGATTCTCTGTTGTTTGCCCTGAGTAAGAAACCTAGTTTCAAGTCCTGGCTCCACTTGGCTTGACATTTACTCAAATCACCGGGCCTGTTTTTCTCATCTGCAAAGTGGGCTTTGAAGGCCCTGCTTCAGTGCCTGGTGTCAGGCATGTGACACAGTGTGTCACAAGCTGGCCGGGCCAGTTCCAGAAGCTCTTAACCCCACCTCCCCGTTTCTTCCCTCCTAGGACCTCTTGCAGCTGCAGTATGAGGGTGTGGCTGTCATGAAACTCTTTAACAAAGCCAAAGTCAACGTCAACCTCCTCATCTTCCTGCTCAACAAGAAGTTCCTTCGGAAGTGACAGGCAGACTGGCTGCTGCGCTTCTCCATTATTAACCAGCTCTGCTCCCTGCAGACCAGAGCTCAGGCCACAGCGCTTGACCCTCCCGCCCAAGATGAATTGTCCAACTTGGCTAAAGTGAGCCATGCTCCAGGTCCAGCTGGGCAGCTTTTACCACATCCCTGGGAACCAGGAACCTGCACTCAGTTCTGGAAAGGACCATGGTTTTGTGTCACTACTGTTTTCATGTGGCCGCCACAGTGGCTGCCAGTACTCCTAGCACTGCCCAGCAGCCTTATCTCCCTTC
>JADRCD010195904.1:0-11160 GCA_019843815.1 Montemys delectorum | reverse complement strand
TGGGAAATGGTGAAAAAGGGGAGGGACCTGGGGCGTGGGAAATGGTGAAAACTCTTCATAATTACAGTTGGCCTCAGTGGTGCAAGCCTGTAATCTCACAAATATGCGAGACTGAGGCAGGAGGAACAGAAAGCCAGCCTAAGACACTTAGTGTCTGTCTCAGGGGACTGTGCAGGACTATGTAGCTTAGTGGTTCAGTGAGATGACCAGCCTAACTCATGGTGCTGGGTTTGACTCAACAATGGGGAAAAGGTGTGTGTATATATATATTTTTTTTTTCTGTAATTAGGTAGTGATAATGGCTCATAGATATAGTGAAAACCACTCAACTGTACATTTTAAAGGGATGAATATTATAGTATACTAATTATACTTCAGTAAACCTTTGTTTTTGTTGTTTTTCTTGGTTTAAAAAAATTGACTGGGCCGGGCGGTGGTGGCGCATGCCTTTGCACTTGGGAGGCAGAGGCAGGCGGATTTCTGAGTTCGAGGCCAGCTTGGTCTACAGAGTGAGTTCCAGGACAGCCAGGGCTACACAGAGAAAACCCTGTCTCAAAAGACAAAAAAAAAAAAAAAAAAAAAAAAAATTGACTGGGTGTTGGCACATTCCTTTAGTCCCAGCACTTGGGAGGCAGGTAGATCTCTGTGAGTTCAAGGTCAGCCTGATCTACGGAATAAGTTCCAGGACAACCAGGGCTACACAGAAAAACCCTGTCTTGGAAAATCATAAATAAATAAACAAATAAGCAAAATTAAAAGACGTACTGTCTTTGTTTTCTTACTATTGCTTTGTCCAAACGCCAACCAAGGGAGGAAAGAATTCATCACATTATACAGCTTTTAATCCATCACTGATAGGACTTAAAGCAAGAATCTGGAGACAGGAAGTAATCAGAGCCAAAGGAAGAGTGGAGGAGCACAGCCTTGTTCCTTAGGCCTTGCTCAGCCTGCTCTCTTACAGTACTGAGGGTGCCCAGTGGACTGAGCCTTCCACAGCAATTATCAGTTAAGAAAATGCCTCACGGGCCAATCTGATGAGGCATTTCCAGAACTGAAATTCCTCTTCCCAGTTGACTCTGGCCTGTGTCAAGTTGACAAAAACTAACCGGGACATTTCTTTATTTTTAAAGTAAGTGCTTTGAGAGTTGCCTGTTTGTATGTCAATGTACCACAGTGCCCTTGGAAGCCAGCAGCGGGAGACAGATGACAGATTCCCCTGAACCTGGAGTAACAGAGGGCTGTGAGCTCCCATGTGGTGCTGAGAATTGAGTGCCAGTCCTCTGCAAAAGCAGCCAGTGTTCTTAATCACTGAGCCATTGCTCCAGCATAACCCTCTTCCAACTCTTTTTTTTTTTTTTTTTTTTTTTTAAAAAAGCTGGGGAAGGATCAGGTCAAAGGACAACTTATGGGGATCAATTCTCTCTACCACATGGGTCACAGGAATTGAACTTAGGTCACCAAACTTGGCAGCCAAGTACTTTTACCTACTGAGCCACCCATCTCCCAGGACAAAAACTTTATTTTTAATTTAATTTATTTTTATAATACTTTTTTTTTTCTAAGACAGACTTTCTCTGTATAGCCCTGGCTGTCTTGGAACTCACTATGTAGACCAGACTGGCCTCAGCTAGCTTTGTTGCCACTGCTTGAAACTGTCTGTGGCCACCTCCTAGTGAGAGACTCTAGTTGAGAGGTACCCAGCCTCAGTGATGGGCACCTCCCAGGATTTCAGCATCCGACAAGTGCTTTGGCAGTCGTTATTATTTTAAGACTCACTTAATAAATTCTGAGGCATGTATGTAGTTGTATATATCCCCTTGCTTCTGCTGCTCCAGATAATTCTGACTAAAACACCAGTCCATAGAAAACTGAGGTTTTCAATGACTCTCAACCAGGGGGTGAAAAAGAGCAAATCATGAAAAACAAGTGTTTCCTGGAGCAATGGCTCAGCCATTAAGAGTGCTTAATAGGGGCTGGAGACATGGCTCCGCGGTTAAGAGCACTGACTGCTCTCCCAGACAGAGGTCCTGAGTTCAATTTCCAGCAACCACATGGTGGCTCACAACCATCTGTAATGGGATCCGATGCCCTCTTCTGGTGTGTCTGAATATAGCTAGAATGTGCTCATATAAATGAAATAAATAAACTTTTTTTTTTAATTTAAAAAAATTAAAGAATTTGCTGTGCTGTGGCAGATGCTTTTACGCCTTGGCCATCATAGACACTGCAGAGTCACTGGGTGCTCCTGTCCTGGCTGCCAGCAAAGGGGCCTGATGAACCAACCACACACTTCTGGATGCTAGGAAAAGCCCTGAAAAGCAAACAATGTAATAAGTTATTTTCCTCTGTGTTGGCAGTGCTGGGAAAGCGGAGGTAAGAGAGTCAGGAGGTCAAGGTCACCCTCAGAGACGCAGCGAGGTCAAGGCCCAGCCTGGCATAAATAAGTCAGACCTTGTTTCAAAAATAAAAATAAACTGGACAGTGGTGATGCACATCTTTAATCCCAGCCTAGTCTACAGAGTGAGTTCCTGAACAGTCAGGACTACACTGAGAAATCCCTGTCTCAAAAAAATAAAAATAAAATTTAAAAAAGGTTTAATATTTCTGAGGCCAGTATTTTTGCAAAATGCTGCATGACGCACTTGAATTTAATACGGCATTTAAGAAGGTTTGATTGTGATAGCTTTTATTTTATATTTTTGGAGAGAGGCTCTTATTGTGGAGCCAGTGAGATGGCTCAGTGGGTAGCCTGACCACCTGAGTTGCATCCCCGGAATGCACATAGTTCTCCGAGCATCTCCAGGTGCTCATCACAGCACGCATGTGGCCTCCACACAAAATAAATAAATGTAGAAAAACTATTCATCTGAGACAGAGTCTCACTGTCTAGTCCTGGGTGGTCTGGAACTTACTACGTAGACCAGGCTGGCCTCAAATTCACAGAAATCTGCCTGCCTCTGGCTCTTGAGTACCGGGATTAAAGGCTTGTGTCACCAACACCTGATATTTACTTTTTTTTTTTTTTTAAAGATTTATTTATTTATTTATTTTGTGTTTTTTTGAGACAGGGTTTCTCTGTGTAGCCCTGGCTGTCCTGGAACTCATTCTGTAGACCAGGCTGGCCTTGAACTCACAAATCCGCCTGTCTCTGCCTCCCAAGTGCTGGGATTAAAGGCGTACGCCACCACCGCCCTAGCAGAACCCTTTATTCCTGCGTTTTGATGTGCTGGGGCTTGTGTACAGATCTTCCTGCTTAGTAAGCATTGCAGGCTCCAACTGAGCTACCTGTCCCCAGCCCCTCAAACCCTTCTCTTGTAAAAGCTTGCACTGAGTTTCCCTTGTTTTTCTCTTTTGTTTCACTCCAAACAAATATGATGGTACATATGCTCTCTCAGCATAGAAAAACGTCAGTAATTTACACAAAAGTAAAGTCTACCTAGCCCACCTCCCTTACATGAGCACCGTTCGCACACAGCCTAGGACAAATCTTCTCGTTCCTCACTGTTCCCTTCATGAGCAGGCTCGAACCTTGGGTCACTATTTCCCTAAGTGACTGTCTGTATCTCCCCTCTCCTCTGCTCAGACCTTCCACAGGAGGCAGTGCCTCTGACCTCTGTTCTAGAAGCTAGCCAGCCTAGTAGCCCCTATGACTGCCTTAGCGTCTGTATGACCTAGGAGTGCTGTGCCTGTGAGACCAAGCTAGGGTTTGGACCTGGTCTGCATCCTGCAAGGGTTTCTATGTCCAGATTTAATCCTGATCGTGTACTATTAGGGGGGGAAACTCGACTGGGAACATGGAGGGGGAATGTGAGGCTCTGGGTTCAGTCCAGGGCCCCCCAGAAAAACAGAAAAGAGGACAGAATTTAATATGAACATGGTATTTGGGGCTAGCCTTTGGAAAATGATTAAGGTTAGGTAGGGACACTTAAGTGGAGCCCCATGAGTGACTTTACAAGAGACACCATGCAAAGTCCCTGATATTGCCATTTGATGCCCTGTGCCACCCTGGGATTTCAAGCAAGAAGACCATCATGAGATGTGGCAAAGATGTCAAATAATGTGAGTGGAAAATAAACAGGGCTGGTACTGTTTATAAATTATAGTCTTGTGGTATTGTCTCATCATTTTGTTTGTTTTTGACAAGTTCTCACTATGAAGATCAAGCTGGCCTTAAACTTACTGTCTGCCCTGACTCAGCTTCCTCAGTACTGGGCTTACAGGACTGAGTCACTACGACCCTTTGGTATTATATTATTGGCAACAGAAAACAGGCTAATGGGGTCATCAAAAGCAATAGTGAGGAGCCAGGGAGACGTTGAGAACACTGGAACCTTAAGAATGAGAGAAGCTGCTGGGCAGTGGTGGTGCACGCCTTTAATCCCAGCACTTGGGAGACAGAGTCAGGTGAATTTCTGAGTTCAAGGCTAGCCTGGTCTACAGAGTGAATTCCAGGACAGCCAGGGCTACACAGAGAAACCCTGAGAAAAAAGAAAGAAAGAAAGAAAGAAAGAAAGAAAGAAAGAAAGAAAGAAAAGAAAAGAGAGAAGCTAAGAATACCAACTGCTCCTGCAGAGGACCAGGACTCACACCGACAACTCACAAACCTGTTACTCCAGCTCCAGAGAATCCACCACCCTCTTCTGGTCTCCCTGGGAAAACCACCCCCAAACATAAAATAAATGTAAAGATGTTAAAATAGAAGATAGATCTGGTGGAGCAGCCCTGTAAATTGGGCTAGTGAAAAGGGAGCTGGAGCCCCACGCCAGCTTGCCAGTAGAATGACATGCTGGAACAAGGGGCTGGAGAGATGCTCATCTGTTAGACAACCCAGGTTTGACTCCCAGCACCCACGTGACAGCTCCAGCCTCAGGGAATCTGATGCCATTTTCTGGCCTCCTGGGCACCAGACCATGGTACACAGACATACTTGAGGACAAAACACACACAACATACACAGACAAATACATTTTTAAAAAAAAATTTTTTTTTGAGATAGACTCTCTCTATGTGGCTCTGGCTGTTCTGGAAGTCATTATACAGACCAGGCTGGCCTCAAACTCATAGACATCTGCCCACCTCTGCCTCCTGGGTGCTGGGAGTAAACGCACGTGTCTCTATCCCCAGCGCTAAATAAACAGTTTTTCATTTTGTTTTTTCGAGACAGGGTTTCTCTGTGTAGCCCTGGCTGTCCTGGAACTCACTCTGTTGACCAGGCTGGCCTTGAACTCAGAAATCCACCCGTCTCTGCCTCCTGAGTACTGGAATCAAAGGTATATGCCACCAACACCTGGCTAATTTTTTTAAAGAGAAAATTTAATTAAAGCAAAGCAAAACAAAATGCCGTGTCAGGTGGAGGTGGTGCATGCCTTTGGTCTAAGCACTCAATAGGCAGAGGCAGGTTTATCTGGAGCTCTGAGTTCTAGCCCAGCCTGGTCTACAAGCAAGTTCCAGGATAGCCATGGCTACACAGAGAAACCCTGTCTCAAAAAACAGTCAAGCAAACAAGCAAACAAAACCACTGGAGAGATATATATCAGTGGTAAAGCATTTGATTAGCACAGACAAGATTCTGGGTTCTGTTCCCAGCACCATACACACAAAGGAAAGAAAATCTCAAGAGAACTAGGAGAAAGGGAGAAGGGAGGGGAGAGATAAGAGAGATAGACAGGAAGAAGGTAAAAGAGGGGAAGGTGGAGAAGAAGGGAGGAGAGGCGAGCAGAGCAGAGCAGGGGGAGGGGAGAGGGGAAAGGAGGAGAGGGGAGGGGAGGACTTGCCAACGTGGCCACCTGTTCAGGTTCCCTCATTGCACATAGTGAACTGCACAGGGCAGGGCCAAGAAGTCATGAAGCTAAGGGGGTTGCAGATTTCATTCTCATATCTAGAACTTTTGGTTCCTCTGAGTTTTCTCAACATCTGCCTTAGAGAAGCAGAGAAAGAGGAGCTGGGAGTTTCGCTCTCGCCCTCTGTCCCCAGTGCCCGCCCATCTGCTCCTGCAGGTGAGGCTAGCTTCCAAGCAGCCCTGGGAACTTTTGCTCCAAACATGACTCCATATTCTGTCCCTTGCCTTCCACCGAGGCATCTCCAAGAGGTCTGTACCTCTCTTGAGTCTGGCTTTAGTGGCATGTCTCCTGCAGGAGCTGCAAGCAGAAGTATTACCCAGCATTCCTAGGCAATGGTGGGCATTCCACTTTGTTTACATTATCTGCTGTCCTTTATGAGTAACCCTCCTTATGCTAGCACTGGAGAAGCCATAGCTCAGAGAGAGCCAGTGATTCACCCGAGCTCACACTGGAAATGAGGGTGCTGGGACTGGATCCCAGAAGGGTCTGGCCCAACCTCCTCATTTCTACATATGAGCAATTCTGAGAGTCCCACGTGACCAGACTGGAGGTTTTGTGGATGTGTGTGCATTCTTTATTTCTTTTCTTTTTTTTTTTTTTTTTTAAGATTTATTATTTAGGGCCCAAAGAGATGGCTCATCAGCTAAAAGCACTGACTGGGAGAGTGAGGGGGAGGGGAGGAGAAGGGGAGGGAGAAGGGAAGGGGAAGGGGAGGGAGAGGGGAGGGAGAGGGGAGGGAGAAACAGAACACCTGGGAGCCAGGGCTTGGTACAGGCTTTTGAAAGCTCAAAGCTTATCTCCAGAGACACACCTCCTCCAGCAAGGCCACACCTCCTCCAGCAAGGCCACACCTCCTCCAGCAGGGCCACACCTCCTCCAGCAAGGCTACACCTCCTCCAGCAGGGCCACACCTCCTTCAGTAGGGCTACACCTCCTCCAGCAAGGCCACACCTCCTCCAGGAGGCTACACCTCCTCCAGCAAGGCCACACCTCCTCCAGGAGGCTACACTTCCTATTCCTTCCCAAACAGTATTACCAGCTGGGGATCAAGCATTCAAATATGAGTCTATGGGGGACATTCTCATTCAAACCCCCGCGTGTGACCTCAGTCCTGGGGACTGAGCTAGTCCAGTCCTCAGGAGGATCAGCCAGGATTTCACCCGTCTTGCTCTTTTCTGGCAGACACTTTCACCATGTACTTGTAAGGTCTTGTTCTAAGTGCTTGAGTGCTTCTCCAGCATCTCCTCTCTTCCTTGGCATGGGCAGTGAGAGCTGAGCTGGATTTTCCCCAGTACCCTTTACTCTTGTCTGGGCATGTGAGGTATGAATGGGAATCCCACAGATCCTTTTTTGAGTTTTGTTTCATTTTATTTTCTGAGACACAGTCTAACTTTGGCCTCTTAGCAGTCCTCCTGCTCCAGCCTTGATGTCTTAGTGAGGGTGTTTGTTTGTTTGTTTGTTTGTTTTTCAAGACAGGGTTCTCTGTATAGTCCTGGCTGTCCTGGAACTCACTCTGTAGACCAGGTTGGCCTCGAACTCAGAAATCCACCTGCCTCTGCCTCCCAAGTGCTGAGATTAAAGGTTTGCACCACCATTGCCCGGCATAAGGACAGTATTTAATTGGGGCTGGCTTACAGGTTCAGAGGTTCAGTCCATTATCATCAAGGCAGGAACATGGCAGCATCCAGGCAGGCATGGTGCAGGAGAAGCTGAGAGTTCTACATCTGCATCTGAAGGCAACTAGCAGAATATTCACTTCCAGGAAGCTTAGAATGAAGGCCTTAAAGCCCACGTCCACAGTGACACACTTATTCCAAAAGGGCCACACCTCCATATAGTGCCACCCCTGGGCCAAGCATATTCAAACCAGGACACTAGGGAAAGCTAGGGTTCTAGGCACGAGGAGCCATCCAGTCCCACAATGACTTGTTGCCTGATGAACATGAGAGAGGCCTCCAAGCCTTCATGGACAGTGTGATGGTACAAAACACTGCCTGGCATAAAGCAGGAACGAAAAGAATAAACACTTAGACCTTTTGGTCCTCAACTTTTTCTCTTCATAAAGTACTCTCTCTTACTGCCTCATGTCTTGTCTGCAGTCAGTCCTGGCTTGGGTCTGGAGCACGTGAGACCAGGACAACAACTTTCATGTCCTCTTAGAGGAGGGGGCTGTAGGAAGCAGAGACCGTACCAGGATGGGTGGCAGAAGACTGGTAGCCAGCAGGTATCACAGATGGGAGCTCACTGTCATAACAAACCTGTTGAGGTTCCAGCCAGCTGGGTATGAGCACCCAGTATACCCTCGAGGGTCTGGCATACCTTGACCAGTGGGTTGACTCAGTAAAGGCCTGTTGAATAAACAACTTGCCTGGGGGCTGGAGAGAGGCTCAGTGGTTAAGAGCACAGACTGCTCTTCCAGAGGTCCTGAGTTCAATTCCCAGAAACCACATGGTGGCTTATGACCAGGCTGGCCATGAACTCAGAAATCTGCCTGCCTCTTCCTTCTAAGTGATAGATAAATCTAAAAAAAAAAAAAAAAAAAAAAAAAAGTCTCAAACCCGGCGGTGGTGGAGCACGCCTCTTTAATCCCAGCACTTGGGAGGCAGAGGCAGGTGGATTTCTGAGTTCGAGGCCAGCCTGGTCTACAGAGTGAGTTCCAGGACAGCCAAGGCTACAAAAAAAAATCTGTCCTGAAAAAAAAAAAAAAAAGAAGAAGAAGAAGAAGAAGAAGAAGAAGAAGAAGAAGAAGAAGTAGAAAAAGAAGAAGAAAAGAAAAGCACTAGAGACCTAAGTCTGTGTGTTGTACTAAGCTGCCAGCTGTCACCAGCTTCCATCCAGGTCCCATGCAGGAGTCATCCTTGGGCTTTTAAACAAAGGTCCCTAATTTCTTTTCTTTTTTTTCCTTCCTTTCTTTCTTTCCTTCTCTTTCTTTCTTTTTTTTTATCCCCACTTTCGATAGGCAGGAGTTCCATCCTGAGCTACACTGAAGCCCAGGCAGTCTTCAACCAGGTTACTCCAGGGACTGTGCTTAATCTTACAGCTCCTGTCCTAGCCCAGCATAGCCCAGGCCCTCATGGAGTCCTGTGAGCATCTGAGACTGGGATCTGCTATCACCAGGCTAGAGAAGGCTCACATACTTCCTCCTCAGGGCTTGCTGAGCTGTGGTCATCTTTGCTCTGTAGCTCTGGGGAAGCAGGAGAGAGCCATAAACTTGGCCCACTCAGCTCTTTCCAGGCTCCCCGACCTCCATCTGTGCCAGGACCCCTCCTATATGCTTTCTGTTGCTTGGTAACCATACCTCCTCGCCATCCTGCAGCACCCTGTTGTAGGGAGGGCCTGCCAAGCCACGAGAAGTCAGTATGTGGGAAGTTGGTCCCAAAAGGCCTAGGTGTGAACTATCTCCCAATAGCTCATATTGGGAGGGTCACAGGAGGCAGCCTCAGGAGTGTTGTTCTGTCTCAACAGGGTTCCCAGAGAAACTATACTGGTCTTACAGCCAGGCAGACAAAGGCTGGGCCTCAAATAGAAAAAACTTGTACCCTTACTTTGCTTCTCTTATGTGGGCAGAGTTCCCAAGAGGCAGTCCTGAGAGACTCGGTGTCTGCTAGTCAAAACCACTCCACCCAGACCATCACTCCACCAGCAGCCCAACAGCAAGTACCCTCCAAAGGCTTGCTGGGAGGTTAAATGGGTTCACCGGATTGTCCTCTGTCACTCAGTTGTCCTGGGTCACTGATGTTGGGTTTGACAATACTTTTTTGTGGGTTAAGAAGCTGGAAAGTGACAGCCAGGGCTATGCAGAGAAACCCTGTCTCGGAAAACAAACAAGCAAACAACCAACCCCATAGCCCCCCACATACAAAAAAAAAAAAAAAAAAAAAAAAGAAGCTGGAAAATGATGGGTGGTGGTGGTGCACGCCTTTGATCCCAGCACTTGGGAGGCAGAGGCAGGCGGATCTCTGGGCCGGACTGGTCTACAGAGTGAGTTCTAGCTTAGCCAGGGCTACACAGAGAAACCCTGTCTCCAAAAGCAAACAAGAACAAAACAAAGAAGAAGAACAAGAACAAGGAAGAGGAGGAGGAGGAGAAGCAGCAGCAGAAGCAGTAGCTGGTGCTGGCCAGAGAGGTTAGCACAGAGCCAGCTGAGACCAGACAGACTGAAGGGATGTCCAGGAACAGGGGCACAGATAGCTCGCAGCGGGCTGGAGGGGTGCACCGGAGTGGACAGCCTGCAAGCTGACTTCTGGATGAGGAGGCCAGCAGACAGTAGACAGCAGAAGGTGCTTCCAGTCGTGGGCCAAGTGATCTCACCAAAATCCATTGCCTGATGCTGTTGGGACCTGGCAAGTCTCCCAGCTCTCCTGGGTCCCCAAGTAGAAGGGCTTTATATAGCTCACTCCCCAACTTGGGTTTGAATAATTAAACAGAGTGGACAGAAATAGCAGCCGGACAGTGAAGATGGGTTATTTTGAGGTTTTCTGGAACACGGGGCTCTTGGTGTCACCCAACCTCTAAAGAGGGAGGAGCCAGCACAAAGACTGCTGGGAGATTACTGTGGGGAAACCCACTGCACTCTTTGGGCTCCATGGGCTCGCTGCTAGAGCTGCTCTGAGCAGGATGAGTTGGTGCCCTGCTAGCTGACCTCAGTTATTCCTAGGCAGGAAGTGCCCTCTGGTTTCGGTCAGCCTGGGAGAGGGTGACCGAAATTGACAAGCAGATGGATAAGCAGCTGCAAGACAGGATGAACAAGGACTGGGTGGTCTCTGAGCACAAGAAGCCAGAATCAGGTGACAGGAGGCACTGCGTCCTCACCAGGGGAAATGGAGGTTAAGATGGCAAGTAGAGGCAGAAAGAGAGAAAGAGGAACGGCAGCTGGGGCTGGGGTGAGGGATAGCAGCAGTGAGGCTACAAAGAAAAAAATGCCTAAGTTAAATTAGTGTCTGGCCAAGAAGTTCCCACATTGGACATGGTATTATACATCTGGAAGTACACTCTACAGATTGCAGATCCAGGTCATCCTGGGCTACAGCTTGAGACTGAGGGCTGTGAGGACCCTGGCAGGAAGCAGGTGCAGCTACCCGTGTTTCAAGAGCAGTTGGTTAGTGGAGGTGAGGCACTTTTTAGCGACAGAGCTGAATCTCAGCCCTCAAGGGCTAAAATCTGGCATACAGAAGCATGGGAGAAGCAAGGGCCACACTCTCTCCCTCCAGGTAATTTCAGAGAGCAATAGTTCAGAGTTGGGAGATACTAAAATCATTAACATTTTCATTTTTATTCACTTAACAAGATGCGCATGTGTGTGTTGTTTTGTTTTAGATGG
>JADRCD010195903.1:0-17042 GCA_019843815.1 Montemys delectorum | reverse complement strand
GGCAGGTAGAACTCTGTGAGTTGAGGCCTGCCTGGCTTTCAGCGAGTTCCAGGACAGCCAGCTCTAAATAAAGAGACTGTCGCAAAAATCACAAAATTTAAAAAGTACTCACTGAACATGGATATATACCCCAAAAAGCTGGCCCAATCCTCATTGTCTTTCCATTAACCCTAGAATATTTTCCCCTCATTCATTCATTTTTCTTGATCACCTAGCAATGTTTGATGACATTCTTGGAGCAAATTAGACATGGTGCAAACTACTATCTCAAAAATATCAAAAAAAAACTGGTGCTACCAAGGAGCTATGCTCAAATATCTAAGAAATAAAGGTGAGATAAAGAATTTAAAGTTCAAATGGTTTTTAATATATATTATATGTATATATATGTATGTATATATATTTGGTTTTTTGAGACAGGGTTTCTCTATATAGTCCTGGCTGTCCTGGAACTCACTCTGTAGACCAGGCTGGCCTCGAACTCAGAAATCTGCCTGCCTCTGCCTCCCAAGTGCTGGGATTAAAGGTGTGTGCCACCGTGTCTGACTTAAAGATATACTTACAATTAAAGAAAAAAAAAATGTGTCCTTCCACAAAAGCAATTCTTGGGTATATTTATAGAAACTTTAGGGTTTGTTTGTTTGTTTGTTTGTTTAGAGACAGGGTTTCTCTGTGTAGCTTTGGCTGACCTGGAACTCACTCTGTAGATCAGGCTGGCCTGGAACTCACAGGGATCCATCCACCTACCTCTCACTCCAAAGTGCTGTAACTAAAGGCGTGTGTGCCACCACACCCGGATACTTATATTAAGTGCGAAAGTAAGCTATTTTAAGTTTAAAAATGTAAAAGCCCCAGTCAAAACATGCCTTAAGTCATAGTGTGGACTTTCAGTCCTGTTTTTGAATGAACCCATATCAAATGGCCTTTTCCAGTTCATGTTAGCCCTGGATGATGAATGTCTGCTCTACGTCAAGTAAGCTGGGACAAGCATCGTCTTCCATAACAATAAAGATGAGTTAGAGACAGGAATCACTGCATCTGAATATGCATTTGTCATTGTCGTTTCTTGTTCCCCAACAGACTAACAAGGAAACCAACAAACAAAACACTATGCTGATTTTTCTAACAAAAGCACTAAGTGCTGATTCCAGGTAGAGAGAGGGCGGGTAGGAGGGGACGAGAGGCTTGGAAGACAGTAGCCTACTTTGTTGGGGGCAGCTTTGAGAAAAAAAGCTGGCTGAGTTTGTGAAGTTCAAAGCAGTAGGAAAGAGCCAGATGGCCTTGGCCAGGCAGAGCGCTGGATGGCGTCAAGCCAATCTATTTGGGTTTTCAACTCGAAAAACAAAATCTCTAATCTACCTTCTCCACAAACCTATGTAGCATTTACAACGGATGAGCATTTCTAAGAAATTAAGAAGGCCAAGGAAGCATATTCCCTGCCAAAGAAAAAGATCCAAAAGGGCACCCCTACCTTTTTTGAGGCAGTCCGTTCAATTTCTGGTTTAGCTTTCCTAATTAGGAAAGGCACAGGCACCGCATAAATAACCAATAAAATACCTCAACATTGGTAAAGCATCAACTAGTCGCGCTCCATTTATGAAACATCTACTAAGAGGTTGTAGGTGGGCAAAGCAGGTTATACACCAGATATATCCAATAGGAAACAGTTCTGATGATCTGTCAAATAGTTAAACATCACGTGATCGGCGCTTTCAGAAGGTAAGTCTCCCTGGAAGACGCGGGAGGATAGGATGTGGAGACAGACGTCTTGACAGCTGCCTAGGCCAGGCCTGGTGGCCACCGCGGGTGTGCCAGGGTTATGCCAAGGAGGGAAGCCAAGGAAAGCAACGCTCCCACCAAGCCAGAAACCACATCTACAGGATGCCAGAGTTACTAGCTGCAAAGCCTTGGGCATTTAAAAGCATTAGTCAAGTTCACTTCCTGCGACAGGCTAGCAAACACTTAGCACGATCAACAGAAGAACGACGAAAATAAGTTCCCACAAGCAGGGGAGGGAAGTCTCTTTTCAGGGTCGCCCAGGTCTACTACACGTTCTGTTTGTGGAGCTCAGACTAGGGCGTCTGTTGTATGTCCCCTCCAAGCCGGCTGGGACCACTGGGGACGATCCACACCGACACAACCGCAGGGACCCACGCGCCCCGCCCCGCTCCGCCCCGCCGCGCCGCGTACCCCGAGCCCGCAGCTCCAGCCGCGCCGCGCCGCCCCGCCAAGATCCTCCCGCTCACCACCAGCCGCCTCCCCACCGAAGCCGCGCGGCGCCAGGACATGGCCATGGGTCCCAGCAGCCTCGGGCTCGAGCGCGACCGCGACGCCGAGAGCCCGCCCCTCCGGCTGCCTCGCTCCGCCCCATCGGGCTGCCCGCGCCGCCGCCGGGCTCGGCGCGCTTCCTGGCTCTCCCGGTCCCTGCGCGCCCGCGAGCCTGAAGGTTCAGCATCCCTCGGCCGCAGAGCGAGGCGCTCACCTGCCCGCCGAATGCTTCCGATCTCCACCGAGTTCTCCCGAGCTCCTCACGCCCGCATTCAGGGTTAAGAAAGAGGCTTAGGGAGAGCCCGCAAGAAAAAAATTTAACTCGAGGCTGGGTAGTGGCCGGGTGTTTACCTGAGGGTGGTAGGCAGCCCAGTCACCACCTCCGGTCAGACAGGTTTAGGATGTGAAAGATGGACCGGACCGGACTGTCATTTTAAGATTAATTTCTTTGATCAGGGGTCCATAGGCAGTTTGAATTTTACACTTAAAAGTGAAAGACAATGTTTAACGTTCTTTCTGAAGAAAACAAGGTTGTGTTTTTTAAGATAAACTGAAATTAGGAAACGAATTAGCCCAGAGACAGTTCATCATGGCTTTAACAGCCATGGCTGCCACAGCTCCTAAAGATAAACCTACCCAAGCCACTCAGTGATGGTAATAATAGCCCTTTGTACGTCTTTTCATAAGTTCAGGGGGATCCGCCCTTAGTTTCATACACTCAGGATAACTGAAACTGTGAAAGCCAAGGTCTAATGGTTTATCTAAAAGTATGAACAATCGTTGGAACATACATACCTTTATTGAGCCTTCATGCTGAACCCAAACTTAAGATTCATGTTGCCAAGGTACAAAATTAGAACTTCCGTTTATGGTTGTTCTTTTTTTACTTCCCTTGGTCTGTATATCATCAAATCATAAAAGAATGAAAGTTAGTTGCAAAAACAAATCCCTCAGGGGCATAACATGTTTTTTCATGAAGTCCAAATTTACTTTTAAAATCAAAGTTTGCTATTATATATAATTTTATAGTATTTTACCTTGAGATAGGGACTTAGGAAAGTTACTGTGGCTTTTGTTGTTTGTTTTGAAGTAGAACTTTTGAAGTACAATTTACCTCTTGGCTCAAATTAGAGAAACTATGTAAACACCTCCCTCTTTCTAGAGTTACGTTGTTTACCCCCAGACAGTCTCAATTTTACCATCTTCTAGCACCACCTCTTAAATGCTGGGATACCATGCACCACCATGTCTTCTGTTCAATTTAATTTTAATTACTCTAAATGAGATTTTTAGTGAGCAGTTGCTCTTTTTAAAAAACATCAGAACACAAGCACTAACATTATGCCTGACTTAAGCCTAATGCATTGAGCCAGACTGATACTTTCCAACTTCCCGAGTTTCCCGAGATAGCTATTAAAGTACTTTTTGTCCTCATTTGGAACTGTAAGCAAGAGGGCACAGTAAAACCACCACCTTAACCACTCCATGATTAGAAGGAAAATTTTGGGGGAATCAAACTGTCAAGGCTATGTGTGTCTGTCCGTCTGTCCGAGGTAATTGACCTTTGGGAACAGATTAAGGGAGGTCCCTGGTAAACAGAAGCTGAAGTTAGGTTTCTATTTACCCACCAGGTCAGAGTCCTTCTGTTTAGGACATTGTCAGCAGCACTGCGGTTTCCGAGAAGTTGCTTTGGACCAACAGT
The DNA here is from genome assembly GCA_019843815.1 of Montemys delectorum. Taxonomy (NCBI): domain Eukaryota; kingdom Metazoa; phylum Chordata; class Mammalia; order Rodentia; family Muridae; genus Montemys; species Montemys delectorum. Next base: position 13,072 of record JADRCD010195903.1, on the reverse strand, counting down.
GATGACTTCAACAACAGAAGGATTTGGGGACCAGGAGGTAGTGGTCCATGCCTTAAATCCCAGACTGGAGAGGCAAAGGCCATCCGATCTCCAAGTGTGCGCCCAGTCTGATCAACAGAGCTAGTTCCAGGACTAAACAGAGAATCCTTGTCTCAAACAAACAAACAAACAAAGCCAAAACAAAACAAAAGGAGGAGGAAGAAAAGGAGGATTTGGGCAGAGAAGCTCATTAGAGTTACTGCCCTGGGGAGGAGGAGCTATATGGAGATGTTACAGACAGTGGAACGTGTTACTTATACAATACAAAAAAAAGTTCTAGATATCTAACATACAGATCTAATGCACAGCACTATAAAGAGAGTTAACAATACTGTATGATGTGCTTATAAAAAGATAAAGGGTAGCTGGGCGGGGGTGGCGCACGCCTTTAGTCCCAGCACTTGGGAGGCAGAGGCAGGTAGATTTCTGAGTTCAAGGCCAGCCTGGTCTACAGAGCGAGTACCAGGACAGCCAGGGTTACACAGAGAAACCCTGTCTCGGAAAAAAAAAAAAAAAAAAAAAAAGATAAAGGGTATATGTACTGGCTGGTTTTTGTGTCACCTTGATACAAGCTGGAGTTATCACAGAGAAGGGAGCTTCAGTTGAGGAAATGCCTCCATGAGATCCAGCTGTAAGGCATTTTCTCAATTAGTGAACAAGGAGGGAGGGCCCCCTTGTCGGTGGTACCATCCCTGGGCTGGTAGTCTTGGGTTCTATAAGAAAGCAAGCTGAGCAAGCCAGGGGAAGCAAGCCAGTAAGGAACATCTCTCCATGGCCTCTGCATCAGCTCCTGCTTCCTGACCTGCTTGAGTTCCAGTCCTGACTTCCTTTGGTGATCAACAGCAATGTGGAAGTAAGCTGAATAAACCCTTTCCTCCTCAACTTGCTTCTAGGTCATGATGTTTGTGCAGGAATAGAAACCCTGACTAAGACAGCATAAGAATATAGTCTATGGGGGTGTGCTGAGGTATGGGAGAAGGGGATGTCTCAGCGGGCCCATGCCAAAGCATCCCTTACCCATGAAGGACCAGCCACATGACAGTATAGTATAGAATAGAGTTTATTTAGGGCATGGGGAGGGGAGTTAAGAGAGTAGTAGAGACAGAGAAAAACAGAGAGAAAGAGGGAGTAGAGAAGTAGAGGCCAGCCATGACCATGTGGAGAGAGAGGGGAAGGGAATAGGTAAAGAGGAGGAGCAAGAGGGCAAGAGACAAGAGAGAGGCAAGAGTAAGAGAGAAAGAGGGCAAGCAGCCCCTTTTATAATGGGGCTACCTGGCTGTTGCCAGGTAACTGTGGGGAGGAGCATACCTGGCTGTTGCCAGGTAACTGTGGGGGTGGAGTCCAGACAGAATACCAACACTGTATTTTATTCTTGAAATTTACTAAAGATATTGCTCTTAAATTTTCTAACAGGAATAAATGAAACTCTTGGGAGTGATGGATATGTTAATTAGCTTGGTCGCTATAGTTACTGTACATTAAAACATCAGTTTGTAGGCCAGAAAGATGGCTCAGCTGCCAACCCCTTCAGTTGTACTCTAACCTGCACATATGTACACACACACACACACACACACACACACACACAAACACAGTGTTTTTAAAATGATCAAGTTAGCAGGGCTTGGTAACTCAAATCTTTTATCTCAGCACAAGGGGAAGCAGAGGCAGTCGGGACTTTATAGTTTTAAGGATAGCCTGGTCTACAAAGTGAGTACCAGAATAGCTAGGGCGGATACACAGGAGAAACCCTGTCTTAGGGGGAAAAAAATCAAGTTGGACACCAGAAAGGACTTTTTTGTCGCCAGGCGGTGGTGGCGCACGCCTTTAATCCCAGCACTTGGGAGGCAGAGGCAGGTGGATTTCTGAGTTCCAGGCCAGCCTGGTCTACAAGAGTGAGTTCCAGGACAGCCAGGGCTACACAGAGAAACTCTGTTTCAAACAAACAAACAAACAAAGAACTTTTTGTCATTTTTACCTCAATAAAACTGGAGAGAATTAAATGGAGATAGATGATAGATAGATAGATACATACATACATACATACATACATACATAGATTGATAAATAGATGACAGAGAAATGTGTTCCTTCTTTGACTACATAGTGCAGGTGTGATGAGGGATGTCTAGTCAAGATAACAGTATATTGGTAAATACAGCCTTATGAATTTGTGATGGTTAATCTTAATTTTTAATTTTATGAAATCTAGAATTACCTGAGAGGCCTCTGAGGATGCCAGGGGTGTACATATATATTATTAGGAATATACTTTTCTCTTATGATATATTTTAGTTACAACTTCCCCCTCCCCCATCTCCTCCCAGATCCTCCCTATTTCCCTACCCACCCAAGTCCATGCCCTTTCTTTCTCTCATTAGAATGCAGTCACCTTAAAAAATAATTAATAAAAAGATAAAATAAAATGAAAACAAACTAGAATAAGACAAAACCAACAGAAGGAACACAGCCAGAGGAAAATCACAAGAAACACATACAGAAACAGAGATACACACATTTGTACACACCGAAATCCCATAAACAGAAAGTTGGAAATCATAATATATAAGCAAAGGACATGTAAGGTAAAACTAACAAACAAACAAAACCAAAAACCTGACAAAGCACTTTTAAGACAAAGAACTTTCAAAACGCTGTTGAGTTAGTTTTGTCTTGGCCATCTGCTTGGCCTGGTGAGACTCCATCAGAGAAAACTAGTTTCTCATTTCTGACCAGTTATTAGTTGGAGATAGCTTCTGGGTTAGAGATAGGGCTTGTGTCTGCTCTCCCTCTTCACACTGGAACTCTGTGTGGCCCAGAACTGTGTGTGTTCTGTGCATGCTTACCGTCTCTGAGTTCATATGAACTCTGCTGACTTAGAAGGCCTTGTTTCCTCCTGTCCTCCATCCCCCCCCCTCCCTCTGATTCTTACTATTTTTTTCTTCCTCCTCTTCACAGGGTTCCCTGAGTTTGAGGAAAGTGATTTATTTGATGGAGACCCATATGGGGGAATTGTCTTGATTAGGTTCACTGGGATGGAATTCTCGAATACTCACTCTCTCTGGGTAGCAACAATCTCTAGGTTGCAGTGAACAAAAAAAAAGAAAAAAGAAAAAAAAGCTGACCAGAAGCATTCATTCCCTCTCTGCCTCCTGGCTTTAGATATAGTATGACCAACTACATCTTGGATGATTGTTGAAATATTGATTCAGATCTGCAATGACTAGTTCACCAGGTTCCATCCCATTCTGTTTACAACCTAAACTAGTCCAGTAGCAGTATGTACTTCTTGTGAACTGTGAATTTTCCTCTCTTAGACTCTGTGTTCCCTTATCCTACACCCTTTACACATAGCCAATATATAGGCTTAGTGGAAACAATTTATACTTACCACCCCCAACATTTTCTTCATAAAAGTAGTCTTCGCTGATAGATCTAAAGGACAAATTTACGACTCTATGTCTCTAATCTTACTACTGGGAGCTGCTAAAACATGCCCCAGGGCCTTTCCTTTCGTTGTTAGCATCTATAACAGGTCAATAAACTCTTATTTCAGAGATCCCTCAATTTCAGTAGTTGAGTACTAATCAACAGGATCAGTATAAAAGAACTTGACATATCTTCACTATTTCTTTCAAACTTGTTGTCTATAATTGTTTTTATTTTAATTTTGTTAAGACCATTTTATTTTGGGCACACATATGTTGTGTGATACATATGCGTGTTTAAGTATGCAGGTACACCTGTGCTTTTTTTTTTTAAGACTTATTTATTTTATGTATATGAGTATACTGTTGCTGTCTTCAGGCACACCAGAAGTGGGCTTTGGATCCTATTACAGATGGTTGTGAGCCACCATGTAGTTGCTGGGAATTGAACTCAGGTCCTCTGGAAGAGCAGTCAGTGCTCTTAACCGCTGAGCCATCTCTCCAGCCCCACCTGTGCTTTTAGAGATAGGAGTCTGACCTCATGTGTCTTCTTCAGCCTCTCCTTATTTTAAGACAAAGTGTCTTGCTGCTCCCAGAGCTCACAGGTCAGTCTGGCTGACTCGCTCACTCTTCAGAATTTCTTGTCTCCACTTCCAGACCAAAGGGATTACACACTCATGTGGCTTTTATGTGAGTTCTGTCGTTTACATTAAAATAGTATTACTATCTCCCAAAATCTTGTTTTTTGGGTTTTTTTTTTATCATTTAAATAAGTTATCAATAACCCAGATGTGTTTCAACCTGCCTTTAATTCCAGCACTCAGGAAGCAGAGGCAGGTAGATCTCTGTGAGTTTGAGCCAGCCTGGTCTACACAGTTATAGGACATTTTGGGTTATGTAGAGAGACCCTGTTTCAAAAACAGAACAAAGTTAGTTTTCTATTAACTCACACATGTTTGTTAATTTCAGCGCCAGACAATCTCTCCCATTATGATGGCAAATACACAAATGTAGGCTTAATGTTCCCAGCCATCCAATGAAAATAAATGTGCAGCTATGTCTGTTGGTGCTCTCATCGCAGAAAATCTGTTGGATTGTTGCATCTGTCTCAGTAATTGACCCTTTGCATTCGTTGACCCCTCCCACTTCAATCCAGCAACTGCATTTCTTTCTCCTCCCCAGGCATGCATGAATCTGTTCTCTGATTTGGAAAACAGGCTCCTGTTCCTTAGTTGATCTTATTTGTTCTTTACGAGGTTACTCTCTCCATGTCTCATCACTGCTGGATTCTCTTCCATCTATGAACATCATTCTCATGTTGGCAGCTCACCCAAGGTCTTTTTCTTCATGGGTACCAACATCATTCCTGCATAGATTTTGATACTGCAAAGACAACCCCACATATAAATGTCCTCTTACCCTGCTTGGACTTGGACACCTCTGGCCAGAGCCTACCTCTAGGGAGGTTTTCTCCTTGGCTCATTGGGGCCCTGGACCATATCCTATATGGCAGGCTACCGTGTATAGGTTTTTCTCCTCATCACAAGTAGGGTGATAAACAAAATGTTGAGACTAGGGGAACTCTGACTACAGTCTCAAGCAACCCCAAGCTTATTTTCCAGAACAAGTCATAAAACGCTAGAAAGTTCTATATTTACTATTAAAGTTTTATCATGAAAGATGCAACTATCACAAGCCCGGGAGGTGGAAGAGTTTCTCCGTGGAGGAAGGTTGTCATTCAAGAGTGTTCATCACAGTTTCATAACACAGGCACAAATAATTTTATCGAGAGCCATTAGTATTTAAATCCAACCTCTGGTATGACACACCCATCTCAGCGTTGAGACCTCTGACTCACTAAATTCTTTGGAAGGAGGCCAGCTTCTTCCTAGACGCTCTCTCTAAGCGACATCTCTAAGGACTAGTCTTGATCACATTGTTACCATAATTCAGGTGTATCGGAAAGAGAGGCTCATCAAAACTACCAGAAGTCACTCCTGCCACTCAAGAAACTCTATGGGTGCTAGGCACTCTGTGCCTGGATCAAAACTCAAGGCAGAGGCCAAATTTACCGGAAAGTTTTAGAAATCCAGGAATAAAAATTACATAGCCAATGGAGTTTGAAGTTTGAGATTGTTTGACGTTCTCATATTTGAGAAGGCATATATTCCAAGTCCTTACTCAAAAGTGAAATGAATTATTAGTAAATGACTCTCTAGGTAAGGAAATGGTTAAAGATACAATCACGTATTTTCTTTTTAAGACAGGGTCTCACTATGTAGTACTGGGTGTTCTAGAACTTGGTTTGTAGACCAGACTGACCTCAAACTCACAGAGATCTGCCTGCCTCTGCCTCCCAAGTGCTGGGATTAAAGGTGTGCTCCACTGCATCCTACTATGTTCTGAACTTTTTTAAAGTGTGAAGCCTAAATTTCATTTAAACGTCTTCCTTGAGTTCTGAGACTAAGGGAAATGGAACCAGAGACTGGTTATTTTATAACTTTATGTTAGAATTGAGCACAAGACACAAGAAATTCTTAGAAATTTTAAAACGATATATTTAAGGCAACTGGTGCTAAAGATTGTGATAGTTTTACAAATTCAATTTTCTGAAGAATTATCATTACCATCTAGTAGCCTACGAACAATGTGTGCATGTGTATGTGTGCATTTGTGTGTATGTTAGTGTGTGCATATGCGTGCATGCAAGTATGTGCCTGTTCATGTGTGCAGTGCTTTTAGAAGCCACAAGAGGGCAGAAGATCCCACGGAAGTTGTGAGCTGCCTGACATTCGGGCTGGGAACTAAAGTAGCATCCTCTACAAGTGCAACAAAGTTTTCTTATCTGCTAAGCCACATATACAACCCCAAATGTATTTTCTCATGTCTCTTAGCTGTAGTTTAAAGGGAAAAAAAAAAAAACAAACAAGTGATGGTTTTCATGGTGACTGTGACCGAGTACTTATGGGGGTTACCTTTCCATTCCTGGAGCAAAGAACTGAGACAGTCAGCTTATAAACATGAAAGACATTTTGCCTTGAGTTTTGGAGGTCTCAGAGGATGACTGGTTGACTCTCTTGCTTTTAGGCCAGTGATCAGGCAGCACAAGGTGGCAATGAATCTCAAATTTGTTCCGAGCTTGAAGGGGAAAGAAAGGCAGCAAAGGAAGAAGAGAGAAGATCCCACGGTGACCTTTTAAAGGCACATCTAAAACTTTCCTCTACCATCTGGCACAGTCAAGGTTCACTACTTCCCGGTACTGCCAACCTGAATGCTAAGCCTTTTCCATATAGGTATTTGGGAAGGTTAAATTCGAAACTACAGTAATAGTGGAAGGAATACAAGAATTGTCAATGAATTAAAACTTTTTATTGGTTCTTTGTGCATTTTACATCATGCCCCCCCACCCCAGTTCCATATGTGGTGGTTTGAAGATGCTTGGCCCATGGGAAGTGGCACTATTAGGAGGTGTGGCCCTATTGGAAAAGGAATGGCCTTGTTGGAGGAAGTGTGTCTCTGTGTAGGCAGGCTTTGAGATCTACTAGTACTCAAGCTCCATCCAGTGTAGAAGACACCCTCCTCAGGGCTGCCTGCAGAAGAGAGTCTCCTTCTGGCTGCCTTTGGAGCAAGAACTCTTGGTTCCTTCAGTGCCATGTCTGCCTGCATGCTGCCATAATTCCTGCCATGATGATGATGGAGTGAACCTTCCCAGCCCCAATTAAACATTTTCCTTTATAAGTGTTGTGGATGAGCCTGGTGCTGTTCTTCTGAACCAATCCCCTAATGAATAAAGGAGCCAATCACTGGGTGAGTAAGAGGGGTTGGATGGAGGAAGAGAGGAAGCAGGAGAGAGATAGGGCCCTTTTGGACAGGGATAGTGTGAGGACAAGATGTAATTACAAGTGTCTCCCAGTTTCAATGGCGGATTCAGGATTTGCCACTAGAGGATTTAGATTTAATAAGGCTTACAAGTTAGGATTTCAGTTGTTGCACCCAGCGATTGAGTTATCATTGTTTCTGAACTAAGTTTGTGTTGTGTTTTCCTTCAAGTACAACAAACAGCAAAGCCTGGGTTTGCCTGATGTGCACCACAAAGGCCATGGGGGCTTTGAAGCATGGGACTGTCATGGTAACAACTCACCAGTGGGCACTTAGTGAGCTGGATGGAGAGATTTTTTTTGAGTTCTGAGTCAGAGTCTCTACAAGACAAATATAGGTCAGCTGTTGTCCACCAGGGCATGGCTGGCTAGGCTGCTGGGGCAGGTTGCTGGCACAAGCATGGGAACGTGCTGGTTATTTTTTTATTATTTCCTGCAACAAGAGTTTCCTGGGTCATAGTGTCTGTTCACAGCAATGAAACTCAAACTAAGACACCATTTCTTTCCCCTCTTACCTACCCTCTACCCTCTCCCAACAGAGACAAAACCCAAAATCTCTTTGTGGAAACTGTAGTGTGTCACAGTATCACGGAGTGTCCCACAGTATATATACCCTTTTGGGTTTTTTTTTGCTTGCAAATGTTCATTGCAATGACTCCTTGGTCTGGTACGTAGCCTCTGGCCTCTGGTACTCTGTCGTTAATGAAATTTCATTATTGGGGCTCTTCCTGGATATCCTCTTGTTGCCCTGTATCATGAAGATCCTATAGTTTTGGATCTGTTGGACTGGCCCCTTCATGCACTCCAGCAGTTTATAAACGGAGTAGATGTTGGGGGTGGATCAATTCAAAGCCCCGGATCTGAGCCTGAGAAGTATCTGAGCTGATCCGCCCAATGGCTCTCTATCTCTCATGCACTCAGGGCTAGCTCAGCAGCAACCTACGCAGCCATGGCCAGCTCTACCCTGCTGCCTGCTCTACCAAGTGTTGCAGCTGGTGAGAGATATGGCCAGTTCTCCCACTCTCATGACCCCAGGGCCAGCTCTCCCACCTGCCTTGGGTGGTGAGGGGTGAGTGATAGGAGGAGGGCATCTCTCCTTTGTCTGTGCCACCTCCCAGCAGACAAGAGATGGGCTATATCCAGATTGGAAAATGTAGATCCTGTATTTTTTTCGTTGTTGCTGTGTTTTTGTATTTTTAGACTTATTTTATTTACTGTGTCTAAAGTGTTCTGCCTATCTATATGCCTGTATACCAGAAGAGGGCACCAGATCTCATTATAGATGGTTATGAGCCACCATGTGGTTGCTTGGAACTCAGGACCCCTGGAAGAGTAGCCAGTGCTCTTAACCTCTGAGTCATCTCTCCAGCCCCTATAGATCCTGTCCTAAGAACACAAAACAGAGGACTATAGAGAAAGTTCAGCAGAAGGGAGCATGTGTTACTCTTGCAGAGTGCCCAGATTCACTTCCCAGTACCCGCACCGTGACTCAGAACTATCCATAACTCCACTCTCCGGAGATTGAAAGCCTTCTTCTGACCTCTGTGGGCACACAGACACATACATAGTCCACATGTATCCATGTAGGCAAAGCATCCATTCACATAAAATCAATGAACCTGAAAATTAAAACAAAACAAATAAAAATTGCTAGTAATTTAATAACATTATTTGATTACCACTGAAGAGAGAAATTTCAGTGACCTTTTGGTCTTATTCCACTGAAATCTCTTTAATATAATACTTGATATAAATTGTGAGAGAAAAGTACAGTAAGACTATATGTAAGCAAATTTAAACTTAGTCCTTCCTGCCCAATTTATAAAAACTAGCCATAGTTTTATCCTGCTTCATCCTTCAGGGCACTTATCACTGAGTGACTTGATAGATTGGTATATAGAGCAACAAAGTACAGGAGACTTATTTTGTTCTTACTGGATTCAACAAAAATTTACCCAGAAAAAGCTTTAGTTTTTGAGTGCTGTTAGCATCCAAAGCCTGTGGTGACTCATGGGCAGGTCTCAGAGACCTGTTGCCAGAGCAACGGCCGCCATATTCCCAGAATCCATTGGAATCGCCTCCAACCTTTACCTGGCTATACGTCAGCAGTCATATAAATACAAGGAACATTCCTTTCTCGCTGTCTCTCTCCCTCCTCTCTCTTACCGCGCTACTGCCCCCTCTCCCTCTCTCAATTAAACCTCTTACATGGAACTGCTTGAGCCTGGTGTGTGATGCTTTCTGACGAGGTCGCCGGTTCCCATCAAGTGCTATTTTAAATAACCTTTATAATACATTCTGGTGGGCTATGGTAGCACATGCCTTTTGGATATCTGAGTTTGAGGCCAACCTTGTCTACAAAAAGAGTTCTAGTACAGCTAGCACCATGCAAAGAAATCCTGCCTCGAAAAATGAAAAAAAAAAAAAATCAAACAAACAATACATTCTTAAATTTAAATATAAACTTAAAAGTTATTGCAGCTGAAGTAAAAGCAAGCAGAAATCTGTGCATTTGAAAACTAAGTTATGGGCTGGTGAGATGGCTCAGCGGGTAAGAGCACTGACTGCTCTTCCGAAGTTCGTGAGTTCAAATCCCAGCAACCACATGGTGGCTTATAACCACTCGTAATGAAATCTGATACCCTCTTCTGTGTACTCATTTATAATAATAAATACATCTTTGAAAACAGTTATAACTGCAGTATACGAAAATTTATGTTCTAATTTGTTTGTTTATTTGTTTTGTTTTTTGAAACAGGTTTTCTCTGTGTAGCCCTAGCTGTCCTGGAACTCACTCTGTAGACTAGACTGGCCTCGAACTCAGAAATCTGCCTGCCCCTGTCTCCCAAATGCTAGGATTAAAGGCATGCACCACCACTGCCCGATTTATGTTCTAATTTTAATAAAAATATTGAAAACATTGGCTGATGGTTTTTAGGTAGAAAAAATACCGTGGCAACATAAAGATTACACTAGTTTACTCAAAATATAATGATTTCTACCATACAAATATGGGAGAACTGGGCTAGAGAGATGTCTCAGCAATTTAGAGCATTGACTGTTCTTCCAGAGCCGTGGGTTCAGTTCCTAGCACCCACATGGCACCTCACAACTGTGTATAACTCCAGTTCCAAGAGATCTGGCACACTCCCACGCACATATGTGCAGGCAAAATACCAATGTACAGTAACCAAATATATGGGAGGGATGAGAGCAGAGCCACAGGAAACTAACTAACTAACTAACTAACTAACTAACTAACTAACTAACATCTTATCCAGAGCCTCTGCCTCTAGAATGGATGACTTAATTTCTCTGTTTTGCAGCACTCCTCAGACTGATCCCCCTGACCTCCTTTAGTTCCTGTTATAAACTTATCCCCCAGGGCTAGCAAGATGATTCAGTCGGTAAAGGCCCTTTGTCTCCAGTCCTGGCAACCTGATTTCCATCCCCCAAGATGCAAATGGTGGAAAGAGCTGACTCACGCAAGCTGTCAGCTGACCGGCTCCTGTGTGCTACACACACTAGATAATAAATGTAACAGTACTTTTTAAAAAGCCTTTCCCCCCAATTCATGCAGTTTAAATGCCCAGTACTTCCTGTTTACTCTAGTTTCCAGCACTGTTATCAAGATTTCTGTCTTCACGGTGAGTCATGGAGTTGCCTTAAAGGTCAGACCTGAGGGCTAACTTCTGCCACATCTGCCTCCCTCCCTCCCCCCTTCACCATTTTATTCTTCCCATTGGTCCCACAGTAACCCAAGGACTCATCACCTGAAGCTAACTTGTACTGTGTTTCCTTGCTTCACACTGAAGAAGGAGATATATATATGTTATAGATGCACCTAGCAAAATCTAATTACTGCTCTGACCATGGTAGTCTAATAGAAATCTTTGCTTTAAAACTGTAGCATTAAGTAAAAAGTAGAATGTTAAAGATTTACTCTATTGTGTTGGGTGCTTGCTTAAAGCCACTGCCTCTTATCTTGGGGAAGCAAACACTTGCAAGAAGCTGCCTCAAGAAGTGACTGCTGCAACTGTCTGAAGGTCACACTGCCTGCTCCAGATCCTGTTTGCTAAGAAAGGAACGTTTTTCATTACTAACTGAAAATATTTGTTTTCAGTAGTGTCTGTTCTTGTAAACATGTTTAACTGTGATGAAAATTCCCTTTAATGAACAGGAGGCTCAGAGACTACACTCAGGCGGTCACACTGTTACCTAACCTACAAAATCTGTGGGACAAAATTCTAAGGGGCTGTATAAGCTATGGCACATGCCCATAAGTAACAAAAAAGAGTTCCTCTGTCTGTCCAGTTGCCTGCTTGAGTCTTCAGGGGTCAGAATTTCCATGATAAGGGCTCAATTCCTAGCACTGATGTAAGGTATCTCACAGGCTGTATCTCCAGCTCCAGATCTGATGTTTTCTTCTAGCCCTCCATGAGTTTCTACACACACACACACACACACACACACACACACACACACACGTGCACACACACGCACGCACATGCACACACACATGTACTAACACCTCCATTTCATCCTCTTTTTTTATATTTTCATACCTAAATCAAAGACTAAAGCACAGAATAGGGCCTATGTGTTTGTTTCTGTTGTACTCCCCTTTAACAAAAGCAAATTCTTCCTGTGCAGACCTCTCTGCTTCCATGACATGACTTAACTATTTACAGAAAACACCATTCAACAGTTGCCGCAGTCTGCTTACAAACTGGTCTCAAACACTCTCCTCTTAGAAACTGCAATATAGTCTCTAGCTCATGCACCACTTTCCCCCCATGTCGCTGTACTTCTTGTGAGGCAGACCCCATTTATCAACAAAGCATGCTTGCCCATACCACAGAGTGGAAGGTGGCTATCCTCAGAGTCCCACTAAGGACGCTCAACTCTCAGAGGTCTCAGAGTTGGTTCCATGTCTTATCGCCCACTAGAGAGAACGTGCAGCTGCTAGTATGAGAGGCACATAGTTCCATACCACCCAGGGAAAAGGAGCGCAATCACAGTTGCCTCTGTAGACACTCTACCCTGAGATGGGCCATCTTAGCTATATGTGTGACCACCCAAACATGAGTCATGCAGTCTGTCCTCTGCAGCCTGCATTTGAGCACCAGAGACATGAAAGCTTGCCCCCACAGTGACACACTTCACCTAACAAGGCCACACCTACTCCGACAAGGCCGCACCTCCTAATACTGCCAGTTATCCAAACATACAAGCCTACGGGTGCCATTTCTAGTCAAACCACATTTAACAATGTACAAAAATAATAGTTACTTTTGTCTGGAATTAAAGCTTCATGGAACAGCATGCACCAGTCCTGGGTCCAACTTCCCACTCTACAAAATGAATCAACAAAAATAATTTTAGCTTATATCCACTTACCTCATATAAGACCACAACGGAACAGCATTAGCTAGCTGTGAACCCTACATTCTACAATACCATCTGACAAGCAGGATGTGTCACTGGTACCATAGTGATATAAAGGTTACGGAGATAACCAACGGATTAGATTTGAGGTTTGCTCCACAGGGAGGATTTCAGACTTGGCACTGTAAACCTAATCAAAATCCCATGGCCTGGGAGGTCATATGTCCCTTTGGGAGGAACCTAATATTGTTGCTCTTGCTAAATGCACATGTCATCAAATGCCTTCTAGACATAGATTAATATATCCTCAGAATATGCCTTAGCCAGAAAAAAAAAAAA
>JADRCD010195901.1:0-55205 GCA_019843815.1 Montemys delectorum | reverse complement strand
CTGATGCTGAGAGAAATACTGATGTCCACTGATGTTCAGGGAGACACTGATGTCCACTGATGCTCAGGGAGACACTGATGTCCACTGATGCTCAGGGAGACACTGAAGTCCACTGATGCTGAGAGAAATACTGATGTCCACTGATGTTGAGGGAGACACTGATGCTCACTGATGCTGAGAGAAATACTGATGTCCACTGATGCTCAGGGAGACACTGATATCCACTGATGCTGAGGGAGGCACTGAAGTCCACTGATGCTGGTAATGACAACTGTAATGGCTTTACAGCTTTTTTGGCAGGGGCGGGGGCAGTTAGAGACAGGATTTCTTTGTGTAGCCCTAGCTATCCTGGAACTAGATCTGTAGAGCAAGCTAGCTGGCCTCGAACTCAGAGATTCATCTGCTTCTGCCTCCCCAGTGCTCAGATTAAAGGTGTGTGCTACCACTGACTAGCTGACAATTGGAATTTATTTAATACATACTATGCCAGACAATGTCAAGATGCTCTCTAGTAAGTACCATAGCCAGTTTTGTGTTGCAATAACAGAATAGCATGGACTAGCTGCCAGGGCCACATAGTAGAGAGACTGTGTCTCAAAACCCTAACAGATGAATGCAGGGAAATAAAACTTAAGCCATTTAATAGTCATTTAAAGAGGCACCTGCCCAGTTGAGAAAACTTAACAACTAAAATTTTAAAATGGTCATACAAACGTTGAGCATAGTGAGGCTGGAATTTGAGTACAGTGCCTGTTTAGTGTATGTTGAATTGCCTTTTAACTGATTTAACCAAGCACCTTCACACAGCCTGAATTAAGGGAATGTGAAACATTCCACTGAAGGATATCTGTAGAGAAAGTCTAGGTTTGAAAATCCAAAATATAACCATATAGGCATGTTATTTTAAAAAACAAAGATAAGAAGTATGAAAATAAGCACGAGAAATAAAGGAGTTAACCTCTGTTGCCTTTGTGAGAGGACGGCCTTCTGGAGAAAGAATCGTGGTGCAGGCTCCCTAGAAACCTGCCGTTTTTATACCACAAGTATACACAATCACCAATCATAGGATTTAGCCTTATCCGTGGGAGAGTCGGCTCCGTGGCTAAGAGCAGTTACTGCTCTGTCAGAGGACTGGATTTAGAATCCAGCACCCACCCTGAGTGGATCACAAATGTTTCCAGCTCCAAGGACTCCAACCCCACCTTCTGGGGTACGACAAGCACGTGCACACTCGAATACACACAAAATAAAAGTTTTGTGAAGAAACCTCTCATCAGCGTTAGTGAACCAATCAAGGTCTATAACAGTCTCTAAAGTCACACGAACACAGGAATAAAACCACCTAACAAATAACACACGGAGAACACTACTCCTCAGGGTCATAAAGATATATCTCATGATTAGACACTGCGGTTAAAATTCCTAGGAACAGACTGAATCAACTATACAGGCAGATTCCTCGAGATAAATAAGAGCATTGCTCTCCCTGGCTGGGGCAGGCATGGGGTACTGAAAGCTTCATGCCCCTAGCTGGTCGCCTGAGCCACGATCACAGTTAATCACTAACTGGCCAGGACCCTGGAAAGCCAGAAGACATTACTCCTGTAGTAATGAGGGTATTGTGAGGCTAACCTACTAACACAGGAGACCGCAGGGGAAGAGCCTGACTCTAATAATAGATTGTTTTATGGAATTTCAGAAAGCCATAAGGTTTATCTTGCTATTCCTATATGTGTGGCTTTAAAAGTCGAAAAGTAATATCACACCTCTCGGGCGTAGAACAATGAAGAATAGAGGGAACTTGAGACAGCTACACTTTCTCCCAGCAAGAGAATTGTGAGGGCTGTCGATTACTTTCAAAGGGTTTACTTGAGTACAAGTAATTTAAGTAGGTCAGGACAAATTCCAAGGTAAACTTCCTGTTAATCTCAAACCTCTGTCCCTTCTACATCCCAACAGAGCTAAGTAACATTGATTAAGTGTTCATTACATACCAAGCACTATTTCAGAGATGTGCATGCATTTATATTTGTATTTCTATGTGTTTAACCCTCACACACTCTTCTGGGGATCTGGGGCCCTGTGCATGTGAGGCAAGCACTCAGCCCCAAGGCTTTGCTTGAGTCAGGGTCTCACTCTCAGTCGGCTTCACAGTCACGGCCAAGCTGGCCTCAAACTTGCAATTCTCCTGTCTGTGTAAGTGCTAGGATTACAGACCCCAGCTCTCACAACTCTCCATGTTAAAGTGTTCTAACCTTCATGCAAATGATGAAACTGAGGCAAAGCATGCGTTAAGTAACTTACCCACGACCACAAAAACTAGAAGCAAGGGATTCACTCGTCTGGAATTCATAAGCTACCCATCAGAGGCAGTCCACGTGCTATAAAAGATCACAGTAAACCTTTGGAAACACTCTTGGGTCTCTTCCTAAAATAGTCATGCACAAACAAGTCTTAATTAACTAAGAAAGTGCCAACCCACACAGCAAGTTTCTATCGAACAGATCTTAGTGAATCAAATGTCTCGGGACTGCTAGTCTCTCAAATAGCCAACACTTCTGTCCGAAATAACAGCTAACCAACTATGCTCTGGTAACAGTCTTCCTTCTCACAAGTAAGCAATAAGGAAGTACCACAGTCACAGGAAGCTAAGACGTGAGGACATTTAAAGGGCCAAGACAAAACAAACTACCTGGGCAGGCTGGGGTCAAGCCACACATCCCATTCTTCTTGACAGTGGGTATAAAAACAGAACTGTCTTTTAAGAGCACTGCTACCTGGCAGAGGACCAAGGTTGTATGCCCAGCACCCATAAGTCTGGGTGTCTGTTAACCCCAGTGCTGAGGGAAAACCAACAACCTCATCTGGCTTCCTCAGCACCAGGCATGCATGTGGTGCACACACATGCATACAGACAAAACATACACATAAAAATAGTTTTTAAAAAGACAAATTAAGCTGATGAATAAATGGTCAACCTTAATTGTCAACTTGACACAGCTGGGAAGAGGAAAGTCCACCTGAATTGGACAGGCCTGAGAGTGTGTCTCGGGGCATTGTCCTGACTGAAGACTGGAATGGGAGAATCCAGCCCACTTGGGAAGTGCTACCACTTACCCAGGCTAGTGGTCCTGGGGTGTGAAAGAAAGCAGGTTGCAAAAAAAGGGAAGGGGAAGGGGATGGAAAGGGAAGGGAGGGGAAGCAACCCAGGTCTGTGCTTCAGTGCCTTTGATGATGTATTGTAACCTGGAAGCCAAATAAATCCTTTATTCGCCAAGTTCCTTTTGATCATGAAGTTTATAATAACAAGAGAAAGCCAATTAGAAGACAAATCAGGAACATGGGGTACTGCTGTGATGGGCCTGATCTGTGTTGGGTTTTATTTTATTTTTGTTTTTGGGTTGTTTGGGGGGGGGGTACAGGTATTGGGGTGGGGGTTGTGGAAGCATTTGGAACTTTGGTCTGGACATGCTCACAGCTTTAAAAGCTACTGTTGAAAGAATGTTGAAAGAATGCAGGCAATGGAGACCTGGCTTGTGAAGTTTCAGAGAAGCAGACCCTACCGGGCGGGGCCATTTATATATTTCAGGTAAGAATCTTTGGAACTGGCACCTGCACTTTACTGACACAACAGATGCTGGGCAGCTGAGGCTGAAAAAGATGCTGATCTGTACCATTACAATGAGATCTCCTGGGAAGAATTTCCTCGGGGTCAGCACACAGAAGCTAAAGTCTAGTAAGGAACCAAGGATGCATATCGAGCTTGACAATGATGTGGAAGAGAGACCAAGCCTCTTGGAGCCTAGAGACCATGAATGAGTCCCAGATGCTGGGCTGTGAGCTGCAGGCCTGGATTTACAATGCTAAACTTGGGGGCTGCTTTGATCTGACTGTCTCTGTGCTCTAGCTCTTCATTCTTGGAATAAGAAAGTTTATAACTTGTTCTGTCTTTCTTTTTATAAACATGATTAAAGTATTGGAAGTTTTAAGAACTGTGAGACTTTTAAAGTTAAAACTATGTTTTAGCTGGGCGGTGGTGGCGCATGACTTTAATCCCAGCACTTGGGAGGCAGAGACAGGAGGATTTCTGAGTTCGAGGGCAGCCTGGTCTACAGAGTGAGTTCCAGGACAGCCAGGGCTACACAGAGAAACCCTGTCTTGAAAAAACAAACAAACAAACAAAAAAACAAAAACAAAACAAAACTGTGTTTTATATTGTGATATTGACATAAGATCCTGGAGACAAAGAATATTTCATTTGCTTACTCTTAGGCTGTTATCTTTTTATTGTTTCATTACAAGATTCTTTACATATTCTAAATTAGTCCTTGAATAGATATGGGCTGCAAAAACTCTCCCGAATTCTATGGATCCTGTTCACTTTCTAAAAATAACTTTGCTGTCTCTGTCTCTCACTCTCCCTGTCTCTCTCTCTCTCTCTCTATCTATCTATCTTACTCTCTCTGTCTCTGTGTATCTCACTCTCTCTGTCTCTGTTTCTCTCTCCCCCTTTCTGTCTCACCCTGTGTGTGTGTGTGTGTGTGTGTGTGTGTGTGTGCGTGTATCTACATTAGAATGCTATGGTATGTGTTGAGGTCTCCCCTCCCCCTCTCTATAAGTTGCAGAAGTCAAGCTAATCTTATCAAGCTTACATAAAGAGTGTTTTACTCACTGAGTCATCCCATTGGCTTACTCTTCTCTTTCTTTTTTATTTTTAGAATTTTCTTTTTTTCTTCTTCGCTCTCTAAGGATGTTCTCGGGTGCACAAAGGTGCTTAGGTTTATGATATAGGCACTATCTATTTTAATCTTGCTTAGGCTTTCAACTCCATATCTTTAAAAACATTGCCTGGTCCAGAGTCACCAACATATAAACACATTCTTTGCTATGTCCTGAATTTGCCTTTAATGCATCTGAGTTCACTGAATGCAGTATGAGGTGGGAGGTCTGACTCTGCTCCTTTCACCGTGGCAATCTAGCTGTCCCAGCACTGTTTGTTGCGTCTGTTGAAGACCCCCCTCACTGAGCTGTCTTGGTTTGCTTGTCCATCTTAATTTTTAATATTTAGAAGAAAAATGTTTTGAAAACAGAATCCTTTTACATAGCTTTATAAAGAAGTGGGCATTGTGAGTGTTACACAGGCATCATTTCTTCATGTGTGTGTACACCATGTACCATACATGGTGCTGTGGAGGCCAGAGGGCATCAGATCCCTCAGGACCAGTATTACAGAGGGTTCTAAGCTGCGGTGTGGATGCTAGGAATCAAACCTGGGTTCCTCGGGAGAGCAACAAGTGCTCTTAACCACGGAGCCATCTCTTCAGCCCCTCAACAGCTTGTTTTCTGTAGTGTTTAATAAAATTCTGTTACCTGGGTGTATCGTGGTTTGTTTTGTTTACCTACTGAATAATGTCTTGATTGCTTCCATCTCTGTCCAGTGCAAAAAAAGCTGCAGAAAGCATCAATGTTCAGGGTGCTGTGTAGTGGTAAATTCTCAACTGGATCAAGAAACACAACCGCTTGATTATGTCAAAGTGTATTTCACTTCGCTGGAAGCTGCCAAACTTCCTACCAAAGTGATTGTTTACTTCAAAATCCCCTAGCATGTGAAGTTCTGGCTGTTCCAGTGGCCCAACATTCTTAGTGCTGAGAATTGGGCCATCCCAGAATGCACGCAGAATCACTCTGCTCAGTTTCTAATTATATATGAGCATCATTTCTTCATGTTTGCTTGCATGTGTAGATCTACATGTTACAGTGTCTGTTAAGGTTTGTGTTAAGAAAGAACTTGGAGTTGACAATATTAAATCTATCTATGACCATGGGAAAATCTCTGCTTTCATTTGGTTCTCTGACAGTGTTTATCAGTTTTCCTCGTATAGATATTGTAGATGTATCTATACCTTATACCTAAGCACTTCACTGTAGGTACTAATGTAGATGGTATTGTGCTCTTAACTTCAGAATCTTTATACTGATCACAGTTTTAAATCCTTGGGTCTTTAACTGGCTTCTGTTACTAGAACACCAAAATGCCATTTTAATAGTAACATAATTGATGATTTTACAGAAGTAATGGTTAAAAGCTATTCTTTCAGATGATGTCTTAATTAGGATTTTACTACTGTGAAAAGACACCATGATCAAGATAACTTTTAAAAAGACAGCATTTGATTGAGGCTGGCTTTGAGTTTCAGAAGTTCAGTCCACACCTATTCCAAGAAGGTCACACCTCCTAACAGTGCCACTTCCCGTGGGGTCAGGCATATTCAGGCTCCACAGATGGGGTCTCAGTATTCTCTGGCTGGCCTAGAACTCACTATTATAGACCAGGCTGACCTGGAATTCACAGAGATTCACCTGTCTTTGCCTCCCCAAATCCTAGAACTTAGGGTATGCAGCATCATAACAGGGGAGCTGTTAAAAACCAGTGGTTCAGAGGCTGGAGAGATGGCTCAGGGGTTAAGAGCACTGACTGCTCTTCCCAAGGTCCTGAGTTCAATTCCCAACAACCACATGGTAGCTCACAACCATGTACAAATGAGATCTGATGCTCTCTCTTCCAGTGTGTCTGAGGAGAATGACATATACAATCAATGAGTCAATCAATCAATCAATCAATCACCCGATCAATTTTATTAAAAATGCTGAACCATCATCCCTCCAGCCCCACAATGTTTTCTTGATAAAGGCATCCATCATCATTCTTGATATGTGCATGTTTTCATACCTTCCTATACATATGTAGGTTGTATTTCACAGTAAAATGACAGAAGGCACCTCAGATGCCATCACTGTGAGCCCGACAGACCCCAGGAGCAGCTCCCCAACCTGCTGCACTGGATAGCAGCAGCACACTCACTCTACTTTGCTAGCTCTTTTCTTGTTTTGTCTGTTTTGTTTTGTTTCTAAGAAATCCTCCTGCCTCAACTCCCATGGGCTGAGGTTTTACAGGCATGAACTACCACACCTGTGACTAAGTCTGGCATTAACACTCACTTTGCTTACATGTGGCTTTTCAGAGATTTGAGGCAAGCCCTGAAATATTCCTGGATTTCTTCCCTGAAGCAGCTGGAGAGGGAGTGGAGAAGAATGAATGCCACTCCAAGGTTAGATTGTAAAGAGAACGAACAGAAAAGCTGTCCCCCAAACACCCTCAAAGGGCCAGGCGCACAGCCACCGCCTCTGCATATGCACATGTCATTACATCTTTGTGGCAATCCTGCAGAACAAGTATTAACTGGCAAGATAGGAGATGCTCACAAAGACTAAACAATTCTCCAAATGGCCATGGAGCTAGTTAGTAGTAGAACAAGCATACAGTACTCTTAAGATTCGTTCATCAAATAAATCAAACGGATTAATTTATCAGTGACAGAATAATGATTAAGGGATTTAAAAAGAATTTTTCTTCTAAGCAAACCATCCTAATGAAGGAAACAACTAATTAAAGGTTCAAAAAGCAGACACACCCCCTGCATCAAACATTGCTGGCACTCTCATGAAGGCAGCCAACAACAATTTTCTGAATTCTACACATATTTAGCAATGTATTACTTTCATTATTTGGAAAAAAATACATGTGGTTTGTCTTCTGGTTTACCAGAAGGCAGGTGCTGTTTTAACAGATGTGAACCCTTTAATCCTTGGGTTAGCCTTGGGAGGAGCCACCATACCCAGATAACCAGCATCTTCTTTGCCTAAGGAAACCAAGGTGCTCCAGATCTCACTGGTGAACGCCCCGTCAGGATGCCAGGACAGCCGTCGTCTAGATGATGTTCTCCGTGCTCTTAGCTGCTTCCCACTCTTGACTATCTGTTGTATATTCACTGAGCTGGGATTGGGATGGCTTGCATGAGGGTCTGCATTCAAATCCTGCCAGTCCGTGTGGAAAGCCAAGTATGGCAACATGCATGTCTGTAGACCCAGCCGTGGGGTGTGAGGAGCAGGGACAGGGCAGTTGCTGAGAGACCCTGATTCAATGAGATAAAGATAGCCCCCTGTGTTCTCGGCCCACAGAGAGGAGACAGTGCCACACCATGTGTGCATGTGCATGTGTGTGAGACATACACACACATAATACACTTTTTTAAAATTAAAAAAACCCATAAAGACAGTAATTTGGATAAAGGAAACTATGAGTGACAGGGCTGAATGTGGGATTTCATCCTGAGGGCTGTATCAATACTTAATTGTCAGTGTACAATCAGATCTGTTCGAAACTTTAAAGTCACCCTTAGTTAAGTAAGTATTTATCTCTATATATAGGGTTATAATTTATAACCCTAGGTTAAATAGAGAATAACAGCTGTAGCACAAAAAGTAGTATTTGTCAAGAATTTTGTTCTTGCACCCTGATAAAATTATTAACTACAAAGCCATGGATAAGACTAAAATACTGACAATCCTAACAAACTGTGTGACACTGCCCATTTGTTAAAGTTTAACCACAGTTAAAACACCCTAAGGGACATTTCTTCCCTGCTCTTCCCCGCTCTTCCCCGCTGGCTCCAACAGCTCTGTAGTCTCACATGAGCTCTCAATCACTGTAGTTTTCCATTTCCCTCTGGCTTTCTTGGAAGCCTGACAGCCTGTCTGGAAAGATGAACTTTCCAACATCCAATTACACAGCTACTCCTTCCAAGGCCAGATCCAAAATTGACGTGGGCTGCCTGGTAAGCACCACTCAATCAATTATTAATGCCTTGTAACCTTTGCATGGCCCAATCTCTTCCTTTCTACTGGAGCCTGCTAACTCCAAAGTCTGCTATCTTAAAAAATACTAAATAAGAAATGAGTGGATATCTTATGATCGTTTGTAAATTATATGTACACAGACAAAACTGAACTGTAAATAAGTATTTAAAATGTCAGGGTAGATATTTTTCTTGATTTACAGACCTTTACTACTATTAATAATGATGATAGTAAAAATGAAGAGGTAAGCACGGGCTGCCCTCCTAAAGCCCTAACCCCAGCTCAGTCAACAGGCTTCTTTAATGCTTCACAGATCTTTGGCTACAGACGACTCTTCAGAACATACACCTATAGTACAGGCTACAAAACTGGCTTCTATATTTCTTCTATTTATTGACTTAAAAATAATTTTCTAGGGCCGGGTGGTGGTGGCGCACGCCTTTAATCCCAGCACTTGGGAGGCAGAGGCAGGAGGATTTCTGAGTTCGAGTCCAGCCTGGTCTACAGGCTACACAGAGCTACACAGAGAAACCCTGTCTCAAAAAAACAAGACAATAATAATAACAATAATAATAATAATAACAACAACAACAATAATTTTCTGGGGCTGTTGTGGATAGCCCTGGTCTTGTATTTTGATGTTAATTTTCCTCTCCTGGAAAGCACTGCAGACTAGGAGTAAATCACATATACAGGTGCCTTGTGAACCTTCTCCCCACCTTAACTTTTCAAATAAAGGCTAAGGCCGATGATTGGGCAGCAGGAGGGAAGGTGGAGCTGAAAAGTTTGGAGGAGAAGGGGAGAGAGGAGACAGGGGAGGAGACTGGTGAGGATGAGGTGGAAGGAAGATGGAGCTGAAGCACGTGGCTTGGAGAAATCGCAAGTCATATGGGATCGAATAGATGGGAATAGAGTAGTGCAGTGGTAGATCTGCCCAATCTAGGCGAGTAGCTTGTATACCAATTAATTGAGCTGTGAATTCATTGATTGGGTAATTTGGGTTAAAATCTTACCACAACATGGGGTTAGAAAAATGGTTCTGTGATTAAGAGCACTGACTATTCTTGCAGAGGTTCAGTTCCTAGCAAACCTGGCAGTTTATAACCATCCATAACTCCAATTCCAGAGGATCAACACCCTTTTCTAGCCATCTTGGGTATCATGCATGTGTGCTGTATACTTATCATACATGTAGGCAAAGCACCCATGCATAATATAAAAAGTAATCTTTACATTCAATCTTATGTGTTATGAGTGTGTGTGTGTGTGTGTGTATGTGTGTGTGTGTGAGAGAGAGAGAGAGAGAGAGAGAGACAGAGACAGAGACAGAGACAGAGAGAGAGACAGAGACAGGGACAGAGACAGAGGGAACAAGCATAGCACAGCAGACATGTGAAGCTCAGAGGACAGATTGCCAGTCAGCCCTCTACTTCTAGGAACCAAACTCACTCCATCAATCTTTCTTCCACCTGCTAACCCATCTCACAGCCATCATTGTTTTAAGACAGACTCTCATGTCCCCATGTAACCTAGGTCACAAACTCACTCTGTAGCACAGGAGGACCCTGAACCCCTGATCTTCCTTCATCCACTTCCTAAGTTCTGGGATTCAGGGCTGGAGCATACCTGTGTGCCTGGCTTATATTTCTTTAAATAGGCCAGCTGTTACTCCATCTGTCAAGCTTTTTCTCCACAAGAAAGAGTACCATTCCTCCTTATCAGAACATTAAATAACCAATAAAAACCACTGAACATATATTATAAAGAAACAGGACATAGTCTCCTGGATGATTAAACATGACTTTGAAGGCTGCTTTCACTCACCAACTGTCAGGCCTAAGGAGATTAGCTTAGCTCTCTAGACTTCATTTTCTTTGCAGTTAAGACAGGAAAGGATGATAGAATAACGGGGTATAAGACTTGAAACTAGTTCTTAGTAAGCACTCAGTAACTATGTAATAATTATACATAGCATTGCAAGGCCAACTGATCAATTCTAACATGTAAACTTACAGGGTGGTTCAAAGGGGCAGACTTCTGAGGAGCGAGAGCCCTCAGAGAACCCACAGGTTTCTCTGCCCATGCACCTTGGTGACATGAAGAAACTGAGTTTAAGGCCTTAGGGCAAAGGCAGGAGCAGGGCAGCCCCGCCTACACTCCCCTGGTGATCAGGGAGAGGTGAGCATCTCCCAGCCACCACGCTCCAGCCACCACGCTCCAGCCACCTCGAACAACTGGAAGGAGCCAAGGCCAGCAGCATCCCTACCTTTATGGGCCGTGGAGCTTGTGCTTCCCCTTCACTTCCCTACTCCCTACCCCCTATTGGTAACCGAGGCTCAGGGACTGTCTGTTTACCTCCCTAGCCTAGGCTACTTATACAGTTACAACAGACTCCTTCACAGAGAGTGAGGGCTCATACTTCATACGGGACTGTGAGAATATAGGGGACATACCACTCATTATCAGATGAGAACACAACAGACAAGCAGGAATGCTGAGCCCTGTGCTAACTGCTGGCTCTAAATGACTGAAAGAAAAAAATGCCTCCTGTTTCCTTCACTGCCCCTGGCCTACCGTCTGCTCAACTTGAACACATAACTGCCTTGTTCAACTTGCTACATGTAGAAGGTGGCCCGGCCTTCAAGCCCCACGCCATCTGGTCTCTACACCTCTCCACAGCAAAGCACATTAACCACGGTCCTGACCATCAGCCTTCACCTCTGCCTCAAAGCTTCACGCAGTTATGTGTCAGTCCTTGTGAAGTGATGTCTTGACTGACAACACCCTTCTCAAGTGCTATCCACTTTACTCTTCTCAAAGGTCTTGCCACTCTATAAAAGTCTTAGCAACTCAATTACCATTTCTACCACAAAAATGTGATTCCATCAGAGCACAGCTTCTTGAACTGAAGTTCGAAATCCCTCAGGGATGACACAATTGAATGTAGAGGGCATTAAAGGGGAAAGGGCGTCCGGCAAGCTTAACATTTTATTTGCAGCATTGATTCTGAACACGCATGTGCATTTGCACTGCACATGCATGTCACATGATACCAATGAATACAGTCTCAAACACCTCGGCTCAGATGTGAGATTTCTGTGTGTACCTGATGTGTAGCACAGAGGAGTTCTGAGTTTTTGTTGAGTTAAATAAATAAAATGAGCACTATTTTACCAAATACGTGTTGAGAGCCTATTACATGTTCCCACTATTTTTATGTGTATGAGTGGTTGGACTGCATGTATGTTTGCATATCACACATCTGCCCTGTGCTTGTGGAAGCTAGATGAAGACTGTCAGATCCCCTGGAACCAGACTTACAAATATTGTGAGCCACCACCTGAGTGCTGGGCAGCAAACTCTGGTTTTAGGAAAGAATACCCTGTACTCTTAATTGCTGAACCATTTTTCAAGTATCTGTCTCCACTATTTTAAAGTGTCCAACAGTCCTGGGATTGGAGGGACAGCTGTGCTGGTAAACATGAGAACTGGGCGTGGTGCCAGGTGCTGACAATCTCAGCACTGGGGAAGCAGATATTAAGCAGATCCATAGAGTCCACAGGCCAACCAGCCTTAATTAATCAGAAAGCCTGAGGTTTCAAAGTCAGACCTTTCTCAAAAACCAGGGTAGGGTGGGGCTGGAGAGATGGCTCAGCAGTTAAGAGCACCTGTTGCTCTTGCAGAGAACCCAGGTTTATTTCCCAGCACTACATGGTGGCTTCCCACCATCTACAACTCCAGTTCCAGTGGACCTGATGCATTCCTTTGGCCTCTGTGTGCAGCAGACATACACATGGTATACACAGATTAAAAAATAAATAAGTTAGAAGCCAGGATGATGGTCCAGGAAGGAAAGGTACTTGCAGCAAGCCTGCTTTCAGTCCACTGTACCCACACTGTGGAGAGAACTGACCCTCATGAGTTGTCTTCTGACCTTCACACATATGTCAAGGCACATGCATGCATGTATGCACCCAGAGAGAGAGACAGAGAGACAGAGACACAGAGACAGAGAGACAGAGACACAGAGACAGAGAAACAGAGACAGAGACAGACAGAGACAGAGACAGAGAGACAGAGAAACAAAGAGAAAGACAGAGACAGAGAGACAGAGAGAAAGAAACAAAGAGAAAGACAGAGAGAGGCAGAGAGACAGAGGAGAGCTCAGGGAAACCTGTTCAGTGTTACTATGTTAGTAACTGGTAGGTCTGGGCTGGAGAGAGTAGTACACACCTTTAACCACTCAGCATTCAGGAGGCTGAGCCAGGAGAATCAAGGGTTCAAGGTAGGCCTTAACTACATAGCAAGTTTGAGGCTTGCCTATGCTACATGAGACCCTGTGTCTCAAAAAAGTAAAAAATGAAAAACTTGGTAGAGCTAGTCTTATAGTCTGATTCATATAATTCATATAAAATATAACAAGTATTCTTAACCATAGTGTTATACAACCTTCTAGTTTGGTTTATTCATGTGATACAAAAACAGCCATGTCATCTCACTCAACAGGTTTATTATGAGAAGCAAATATGTAAAAACAAATTGGAAAGTACTGTGTAGATGTATTACAACATCCTAAAATAGTCAGACTGCCTAGCATGAGTCTAACTGGGTCAAGAAGAAATGTGGTAATCAACAAAATGACCTCAGGCTTCATCTCTGGCACAGCTGTCAGGAATAGCATGAAGCTGACAGCCTTAGACATAGCTCAGCCTAAGTTAATGTGCCTTTCCACCTACCCTTCTGCTGCAACTGCATAAGGACGAAGTATAAGGAGCGGGTAACCAATAGGTCAGCAGCCGTTAAAAAGAAGGCCCCCCAGGTAGAGTGCCCTTCTTACCAGCAGTAGAGAGGCAGAGGCAGGAAGATGTCTATGAGTTTGAGGCCAGCCTAGTCTACATACTGAATTTAGGACAGCCAGGGCTACATTGCAAGACCCTGTAAGGAGAAGAAAGAGGAGAAGGAGAAGGAGAAGGACTAGGAAAAGGGTGGGGACCACAAGCACACATATGTACATGAACATGCATGCTCCCACACACACAGCTAGACATGGTGGTAGTACGTGTCAATTCCCAGCACTCAGGGCTGAGGAACAAGGATTGAGAGCTTTAGGGCTTGTCTGGGCTAAACAGCAAGATATCTCCCCTCCCTCTCCCTCCCTCCCTCCTTCCCTCCCATCTGTCTGTCTGTCTGTCTGTCTGTCTGTCTCACACACACACACACACACACACACACACACACACACAACTGCTGGTAAAGTCAACCTCCCCTCTACAGTGTGATATCAGCCTGTTTGCTCCTCACTTGCGTAGTCTTCAAGCTTGAAAATCCTTTAGTCTAAGACTTTAATTCTTTTTTATTTTTTACTTTTATTTTATGTACATTGGTGTTTTGTCTGCATATATATCTTTGTCAGAGTGTCAGACCCTCTGGAACTGGAGCTACCGACAGGTGTGAGCAGCCATGTGGGTGCTGGGGATTGAACCTCAGTCCTCTGGAAGAGTAGACAATGTTCTTAACCACTGAGTCATCTCTCCAGCCTAAGACTTTTAATTCTTAGTGAAATAGTTAAGTAGTTCTCAACTTCAAATTTAAAATAACATGCTAGTAATTTTAATCTTGGCCTTTCCGAGAAGCATGAACACATGAGCACACAGTGTCAGGGGACAGCCACATCTGAGTAAAGCCACCACTGTCTTGTGTTTCCCACTGCTCCGCCTGTCTTCTCTGCAAGTGCAACGTAATCACAGCAGATCAGCATTCAGTACAGTAGAAGGAAGACCTGTGTGAAACCAAAGATCTGGGTTTGTCTCCTAACTTTTCTAAAGCTCTGTTTCCCCTGCTGGTTAATGTAAAGCACAGTTCCTTCGAGTATACAGGATAGAATGACTTTAATACCATAAAAGATAAACAAGCAGGATAAAGGAGTGCAAAGACTTCCTTTTTTATAAAGCAAGTGAATCAGTTCCAACAACTCTTCAGTACAGATGACAATTGCCTGCCCCTAAAGGTACTGCAGATGTGGCTGCGCTGTCACACGTGTGTCAGTAGGTGGCAGAGAAGAAAGAGGCTATGTCTCCACACAGTGTTCTGACCGATGAGCATCTGAATGATTAGAAGTCTAACACTCCCTGAGAAAAGGTGAGCCTGAGACAACCAGCAGTCTGATGCCAGTCAGGCCCAGAGTCTCCTAGGTAGAGAAGCAAGCCTAAGACCAGAAGAGCCTTGCCTGGGACCGGGGCCTGGTAGGAGTGAGCCAGAGACAGATCAGATGGCCACTTGGGCAAGCTGGGCAAGGAGTGAGACCAGATGAACACCACACTGGCACCATGCGGCCCAGACAAGGACCTAGCATGAGATGAATACCAGTCCAGTGCTGTGCATGCCTGGAGGGCAGGCAATGATCAAGATGGCCCCTGCCCAGGAGCAAGTAAGTGGTGGAGAAATGGAAGCGAAAGAGAAACAGAATGATGTGGGCACAATAAAGAGAAGGGGAACTGGAGACTCAAGGGTAGTGAGGAACAGCTTGGTGTGAGTAGCTGGTGATGCCATCTGGGACCATGGTAGGGTCCTGGCCCATGCTACCACGGGGGGCCATGTCTGGGTTGATGGCCCTGCAGCAACAGGGGTCTGTTACCAAAGACCAGGGAGACATCTCTGATCTGGGCTGCCACTCAAGGACAGGTTGATGGCAGAGGGCTGTGCAAAGCTGGCCCCACTCCTCACCTGGGAATTGTGGGAGAGCTGGCCTAGAAGCAGAACAGGAGAGCTGACCCCACCCCTAGCCAGCCGCAGTACTCAGGAGAGCAGACCTCACACTGTAGGAGTTGCAGGTGAGCCAGCCCTGAGGATGTGAGCACGGGAGAGTTGGCCCTACAATTTGTCTCCCTGTAGTAGACAAAGGAGTGACAACTTCCCCACCCCTCACCTGCAGCAGGTGAGAGACCTGGCCTAGGGCCATGAAAGCAGAAGAGCTGGTGGCCCTGTCCTTCACTAGCTGCAGCACTCTGGAGAGTGGGCCCTGCACCACTCCTGAGCAGCATAAGAGCTGACCTTGGTGGCAGGTGACCATGGGAGAGCTGGCCCCACCACTTGTCTGCCCTGTGGTGACATGGGCAAGAGAGATTTCCCCCCATACACACACTGCTTGCCACCTCTGGCAGACAGAGAGATGACTCCAAGGTCATCAGAGCCAGAGGGTTGGCCATCCCCCTCACCTGCTGCAGCAATCAGGAGAGCAAGCCCTGTGTCTTGCCTGGACAGCACAGTTGAGCTGGCTCTGGTTGTAGGAGGTGCAGATGAGCCATCTCAGAGAGTGAGAGCGCAGGAGTTAGCCCTGACTCTTGCCTGCTAGGCTGTGGCAGGGATGAAGGAGAGACAGTCTCCTCCCTTCCCTCATCCCTCCCCGTCTATGGATCATGAGAGTGGAAGAACGGGCCATGTGCCTCACTAGCTGCAATGCTTGGGACGGTGGGACTTGCCCCTCACCTGGGCAGCAGGGTAGAGCTGGCCCTGGTTAGCGGTGGTTGTTGGTGAGCCAGCCCCAAGGGTGTGAGAGTCACAGAGCTGATCATCTCTTGATACCTCTTCGGCCCAGATCCAAAGCTTTGAACCGGCCCACCCCAACGTGAACTGCTGCAGTGCAGGAAGGGGCCAGTTCTACAGATTCAATACTGCAGGGTCTCCATGAGACAGGTCAACAACAAGACATCCAAAGGAGTGCCAGTGAGATTCCAGCGTTGATAGATTAGCAGGAGCCAGCGGCCTCGAACCAGACCAACAAGTCGTAGCAATGAACATTTTTGTGAGACAGAAGTATGAGCAAAGGGAGCACTGCGGGACACACTGCGGCATGCTGCAGCTTCCACGAGGCTTTTATTCTGCGGCAAGAGAGGTTGCAAGGGTGGAAAGTAGGTACAAGGTTGGGGAGATGGGTGGGATTGGGGTGCAAGACAGGAAAGTCACAAAGAACCAATAAAAAGTTTTAAAATGATAATTGATGTTCAAGAATATGGGATGTTTTTAGCCTCATAAATGTCACAGAAATTATACCTCCTTATTCTTAATGTCCAGAAAAAGCCAAAGCTGGAGGGACCTTCAGGTCAGATGCTTACAGAACAGCCTGTTGGTGAACGAATCCAATCAAGTGAGCTGCTCACTTATATATAATAATGTGACCTTGACTGTGGTTAAGGACAGAAGAAAGAGCTTCACATTAAAATACATTTTTTAACAGATTTCATGTATCAAAATGTCACTGGAGCCAAAAAATAAATTTGCAGTTAAAATTAATCTTATTGATAAAATTTAGGATAAATTAATAAAATTATTTCCTGATTAAAACCATTTCCTAACTATATTTTACCTTCCCTGACCAATTGTACTTAGGTTGAGGTATAACCATTTACCCACTAGCACCTGGTGCAAGGTCTTACTAAGTAACAGACACCGTACAGTGACCTGAACTTGAGCTCTGCTAGCTATTAATGGATGAAGGAGTAACAGTAGATAAGCAGAATTTATAAACATTTGTTTTTCCTATAAAAAGTCTCTAAAGAATAGGTTGTACTTTCACAATTTTAGAGACTTACACAAAAGACTATCTGAGAAAGTACACTGCAAGAAGACAATAATTTGTGGCCAGCCTAGGCTACACAGCAGGCCTAACTCATAAAAAATAAAATTGGTCAGTGTAGAGAGCTTGTAGGAAGCCCTGGGTTTGATCCCCAGCACCAAAAAGATTACACTGCCAGGATCATCGTTTCAAGTTTGAGCACAATTTGGCCTACACAGTGCGTTCTGGGACAATCAGAGCTACACACCAAAGCTCTGTCTCAAAAAAGCAAAATAAAATAATTTTTTAAGATTACACCAAAGTGAAGGTTCTATGCCCCAGTGTAGGGAATGCCAGGGCCAGGAAGGGGGAGAGGGTGGGTTGGTGAGCAGAGGGAGGGGGGAGGGAACAGGGGTTTTTTTTCATAGGGGAAACTGGGAAATCATTTGAAATGTAAATAAAGAAAACATCTAATAAAAAAAGATTATACCAAAAAATGATTGTTCTTTGTCATTCCCACTCAATAGCCTAGGGCAGACAATGCTGTACGCACTTCACAAAACAGAAACACTGCAGTGCTCAATAAGAGCTGAAAACATAGGGCCTAGCCCTCACCTAAAGTGTATTTACTTGTAGCCAACTAAAAGCCCACTTATTCAGCAGGAGCCCCTTGTCTGATGTGACAAAGTCACCCTGATTTCAAGCTACTTCTTCCGGCTTTCAGAAAGTTGGCTTGCCTACACCAGCCTCTTAGCAACCCCTGGAGGCAACACCAGGACCCAGCCCCCATTTCTACCTGTGCCTGCCGGCCGGCTTCCATACTCCTAGACTAAGCCTCCAGTCTGAGGCCTCCTCAAAGTCGGTAAAGGAGGCAGACAGCTAGCACTGTCCTAAAGTATCACCACACAAACTGACTCCTCTTTCTCCACACATCAGCACTTCTTTAAGAAGGACATGTAGGTTAGAAAGGACTGAGCACAAGCTCACAGACGTCAGTGGTAAAGGAGAACAAAGACTTAGGTTCCAGCACCCCAGAGGAACCACTGAGCCTCAGCCTCAGAGTTGTGCTGTGTCTTCAGCCCTTCTGCAGCACCCTCAGAACCCTTACTGCACAGCAGCAGAGTGGACACAAAGTCAGACAACTGTAGCCAAGAGGCCCAGTAATAAGCCAAACAACAAGCAAACACTCTCAGCCAATGGGTTTCCCACACCCTGAAGAAGGCAGCTGATACCAGACCAAGACCTTTCTAAGGGGGCGAGTCTAGGGCTATGGAGACACATACTTCAGTGGATGCCAATTACACAAGTAAATAAATAATTGATCCGGAAAGCAATGAGAGGTTGGTAGGGAAAGGATTCTTTTACATTGTACTAGACTTCTTCCAGGCATGGAAGCGGCCTTGCTATCAGGATTACCATGCACAGTTACGAATGAGAGAATTATTCTTGAGAGAGAGGGCAGGATAGGCAGCCATCAGCCTGATGGGGTGATGACAAATGGGCAGAATAGGTAATACACATACACTGAGAACAAAAACATGCACAGGACGAAATAAGATCCAGATCACACTTGGCTCTGAGGTCAAGCTGATCTTTCTAAAATGAAAATCAATAATGCAGCACACAAGACAAGTGTAAAGACATTATATTGACAGGTGGGGTGACGTTTACTGTCCAAATGGGATGGTTCTTAGCAATGAGGGTAACAGAGAGTAAATACCAGCAACAGTACCCAGTGATTATGCTTCGTACCTCTCTCCCAAGGTGAAAGTTGGCAAGGGAGGGTAAACTCCATCTACATGGGACTGCCTGCAACAGAAGCCACCAGTTCTCTCTGGGCAAGTAAGGAGCTGAGCTGAGCAGAGCTGAGCTGAGCCGACCTGAGCTGAGCCGACCTGACAGCATGGTAAGAACAGGAACTCTCACCCCAGCCAGGTGCTCTAAAAGGCCCACACTGAGAGCATCCCCTTGTATCCTGGCAGCTTTAGAGAAACCAAGCTGCTTTGAAAGTCAGGATTCCTCCCCTGACAGCCTACTATGAAGAAAGGAGTTCTCGCTGACAGACCAAGCAGTTCTAAAGCTTCTGTCTGGAGAAAACAATGCATGACAGGGCCCCAGCCACAACCCGAACTCCTTTCAGAATAACAGTCTCCCACTGGCTCCAAGTCTGTTCACTTCCACTTGGGCATTTGTTTGTTTACTTGAAGGAGGGTTGGTGCCAGGGCACAGGTAAGGAAGTCAGAGGACAGCTTGCAAGAGTCAGTTCTCTCCTTCCACATGTGGGTTCTGGAAACTGAACTCTAGGTCATCAGCCTTGACAGCAGGTACTCTTTACTTGCTGAGCCATCTCACCAGCCACCATCTTTGTTTTTTCTAGTACTGGATATTTGACCCATGAGTGATAAGTGCTTTACCACTAAACTATATCCCTGGCTCTAGGTTCCATCTTTAAAATACCAAAGATTATCTGTCTTTGACCATGAAGCTGTCTTAGTTAGGGTTCCTACTGTTAGAATGAAACACTGACCAAAAAGCAAGTTGGGAAATAAAGGGTTTATTTGGTTTATACTACCACATCACAGTTCACCATCCAAGGAAGTCAGGACAGGAACTCACACAGGGCAGAAGCGGATACAGAGGCCGGGGAATTGTTTACTGGCTTGCTCAGCCTGCTTTCTTCTAGAATCCAGAGTCACCAGCCCAGGGGTGGCACCACACACAGTGGACTGGGCCCTCCCCCATCAATCACTAATTAAGTAAATGTCCTACAGGTGTGCCAACAGCCTGATCTTTCTTAATTGAGGTTCTCTCCTCTCAGATGACTTTACAGCATCCAGTAAGCAGCTAAGGTGAGTTTCCAAGGAATGCCAAGAAGTAATAGGGTTCAAGACATGTGAGGGCAAAACGCAAGAGACTCTCAATGAGAGGGATGAGCCAAAGGGCCCTATTACACAGGAGGGCTTTGATGGTTAGCTTTAATTGTCCGCTTGACACAATCTGGAATCACCTGGGAAGGGCATCCCAATAAAAAGCCGTCTAGAGCAAATTGGCCTGTGGATACGCCTGTGGGATATTGCTTTCTTGAGTTAATTAAGTGGAGGACTCATCTAAATGTGGGTGGCACCTCTTCATGGGTTGGGTCCTAGAGTCAACTGAGCCCAGCAAACACAACCATTCTCCTCAGCTCCTGACTACAGATATACTATGACCACCTCCCTCACCTGCCTGCTGCTAAGACTCCCCTGCTATGATCAACAACAAGAAACGCTTTTCCTTCGAAGTTAGCTTTGTCCGGGCGTTTTATCACATCAAACCAAAAAAGACAGGGTAGTGGGCATAGCATAGTGGAGCATATGTTTAATCTTAGCACTCAGGAAAAAGGCAGGCTGATCTCTCCAAGTTCCAGGCCATCTAGGTCTACATAGTAAGTTCCAGAACAGTCGGAAATACATAGTGAGACCCTGTCTCAAAACAAAACAAAACAAGGTTCATAGACTCCCAAAGTCAAAAACCAAGAAACCAAGTCACAAGAATAGGAAAGAAACTCAGTTCTGGTTAGGAATTCACAATAGGGCTGGAGAGATGGCTCAGCGGGTAAGAGCACTGACTGTTCTTCCAGAGGTCCTGAGTTCAAATCCTAGCAACCACATGGTGGCTCACAACCACCCGTAATGAGATCTGATACCCTCTTCTGGTGTGTCTAAAGACAGCTACAGTGTACTTACATATAATAAAAAATAAATCTTTAAAAAAAAAAAGAAATTAATTCTAGTGTCAAATGCTCGCTTGAAAACACAATGCTTAGACTGTTCTAGAAGAAAATACCACATATACTAGGAAAAAGGCATGTGTGCAAGAAATACAGTGCGTCTGGTGGTATTATTCATATGATCAAAACTTGCATGGAATCCACTTATCATATACTGGGCTTCACGCATCTTCCCATCATGACCTAACTATTTTTTTTTATTTATTTTATGTGTATGAGTACACTGTAGCTGTACATATGGCTGTGAACTATCATGTGTGTGGCTGCTGGGAATTGAACTCAGGCCCTGCTTGCTCCACCCCTGCCCCCCCTCACTCTGGTGTAATTCACTATGGCTGTCTTCAGACGCACCAGAAGAGGGCATCAGATCTCATTATGGGTGGTTGTGAGCCACCATGTGGTTGCTAGGATTTGAACTCATGACCTTCAGAAGAGCAGTCAGTACTCTTACCCGCTGAGCCATCTCACCAGCCCATCACCTAACTATTAAGGGAGTTTATGTATCACTTTGAAACATTATCAACACAGTGGCCACCAATATTTTGCAGGGTCACAATTATTAAAAACTTAATTATTAGCATAAATGCCACCATCTTCTTTGTTCTGTGTGAGCCAGTTTTATATGCCACTATAAAAACCACTTAACTTATATGCACAATCACTGAAATTATAGAATACATATTTGACAGCTCACTCACAGAATGCACCGCAAGCTGTTCAGCAGGAACACAGCTCAGTCCAACCAGAATGCTGCAAGGAGGTAGGAGGAACACTAGGCTTACAGTCACTGACTCAGCTGTGGACTCCTTTGAAGACAAGGTTGTTCTAAGCAAAGTGCTGCTCCTCACTGGAGCTGGGAGCCTCAGTACCACAGCTGCTCAAAAAGTACATGCTCAGGCAACCCACAGCCTCCCGCCCGACCACCTCTGCATTCCAGGGCAAGCCAGTACGCCAGGGAGCTGTAAGCTTCCACATTCATAAGTCCCTGAGCTGGTGTGAGTTCAGTGCTCAGAGCCTCTAGTCAGCTGCCCACCAAATGCACAAACACACCGACAGTAGTGGAGATGGCCACTACCACTCCCAAAGACCAAAAGACTCACTCCATCATCCTTGACACCCAGGCCACAGAGGAAGGTGGAAGGTGTGTACAGAGCACCAGCTTCCTCTTCCTCTCTCATCACTCATCTCCTGACTCATCACTCCATGTGGAAATATAGCAGACACGTGGTGGAAGCCAAGCAGCAGCAGCGGCCAGACAGGACCTGGGTATCATGGAACAGGAAGTCAACACGAGAAGTCCTTCCTAGGTGGAAGAGCAAGTGGTGTGTGAACTGAGGTACAAACTCACCAGCCCAGGCTCCACTGTCCAGGGGCCTTTATTACAAACCAAGATCTAATTATGAAGAATTTTTGTCAGACACAGTGGCGCATGCCTTTAACCCCAATTCTCAGGAAGCAGAGGCAAGTGGACCTCTGAGATGGAATGAGTTCCAAACCAGACCCCATCTCAAACAAAGAGTCAAGATGTTGGGGCAAGCAAGCAGTTTCAGCGGCTAAAAGTGCCTACCACTAAGCCTGATGATCAGAGTTCGGTCCCCAAGACCCACATGATAGAAGGAAAAAGTCCACTCCTAAAACCTGAACTCCACACCCCAGTCACTGATGCATCCTGACCCTGTCTCGGACACACAGACACATACCAAACACACACACACACACACACCCCAGACAAATATGTGAGGATTAAGAATTTCAAGGAGCCAGAGACATGATGCCTCTGTGGTTAAAGAGCACCGGCTGCTCTTCCAGGACACTGGTTTGATTCCCAGTACCTACGTAGTGGCTCATAACTGTAACACCAGTCCTGTGAGATCTAACACCCTCTGGCCTCCTCAAGCTCGGGGCACACACATGGTACACAGACACACATGCAGGCAAGACAAGTTTCTTTCAAGCTGCTGGCAGCAGAGCAGTAAGCAAGCGCCGCTTTTAGGGTGTAGCAGAGGAAAGGGCTGGTCAACTAGAGCGTCAAGTAAGCAAGGAAGAGGAAAGATGGGACCCAACATTCTCTCAATAACTACGGCATCCAGCTAGATCTGAAGCTGAACCTGTCAGAGAAAAGCATATGAGAAACAGTTCAAGGAATAAAGATAGGGAAGGACTTTGCGTAAAGAGCTCTGGAGCTCAGGAATCAGTGCTGAACTGACAAGAGGACTTGAATCAAGCTAAGAGCTTCTGCAAAGCAAAAGAAGCACTCACATGAGAGAGCCTACGATGGGAGAAAATCTCAGCTACCTAAGCATCTGACCAAAGATGAACATCTAGAACATATTAACAACTCAAAAACCTAAAGCCAAAGCCCAACAACCCAACCAGGAAACGAACTTATGAATAAACACAGCCAGTTCTCAAAGGTGAAGTAGAAACGGCCAGTATACATATGAAGAAATGTCTAACATCCTTAGCCACTGGAGAAACACAAGTTTAAATGGCAATGAATTCCATCTTGCCCCAGTCAGAATGACACTCTTTAAGAAAACAATCAAAAGGAAAGAAAACAACAAATGCTGGTGAGGATGTGGGTGCAGAGGCTTGTGCAGAGCTGAGGATGTGCATTGGTCCAGCCTCTGTGAAAATTAATATGAAGGTTCTTCAAAAAGCTAAAAATACATGGCTGTGTCATATAACCCAGGAATAGTATTTCTGATTATGTACCAAAGGACTCTACCCCAACATCCCACAGAGATCCTTGTACATCCACATTTACTACAGTGCTGTTTCAATGAATGCACCTATATGTCAAGAATGGACAAATTAATAAGGACTATGTGGTATATAAACACACTAGAGTTTTAGTCTGCCATAAAGAAGAACAAAAGTATGCTTGTTGTTTGAAGAAAGGATGCAACTGAAGACTATGAAACTGAGCAAAATAAGCAGATGCAGAAAGGCTAATTTAACATTTTTCTCATGTGCAAATACCAAATTTTATAGAGGTATATGAAACTATTTTTACATATTGTATATAAACATATCTTGTATATACATATGTACATGCATATATGCACACATATACACATGTACATGTATACATGCATGTATATATGTGTGCCTACGTGTGTATCTGCACACATGTTTGACATGCTTGTGTGCGTGCATATGTGCTCACACATGTGATGTGTTGGTGGGTGTGAACATGCTTACATGCTTGAGTCTGACATGACTCGGAAAGGATGCAGCAGCACTTTAAGGATGAGGCGGCGTGTCCTGGCAGGAGGGCAAGGTAAAGCAAAACGTCTTACATGATGGCCAGGAACCAAGGAAGAGGAAGACAATAAGATCAGCATCCCATAATACCCATCTCAGGCATACCTCCAGTGGTCTGAAGATCTTACCATATCCAGTCACCTTCTAAGAGCGGCTCCCTAGTAAGCAAGCCTTAATCACAGACCTTTAGATCCAAACTACAGCAGCCGCCAAGGACACATGGCCCACTCACTCGGTTCCTCAGCCTCGGCTTCACTGAACAGGGCGACGCTCCATGGCGACGCTCCATGTCCAAGTCCCTTCTTTGCCTTCGTCAGCATGACACCCTCCAATAACGCACACACTGCCAGTCCTGTTGACAGCCTTTCAGTTCTGCTTGTTCTTATTGCTGGGTTTATCTTCCCAGCACCCTGAAGTACCTTCTACAGAGAGAGAGAGAGGGAGGGAGGGGGGGAGGGGGGGGGGGGGGGAGGGAGGGAGGGAGAAAATACTAGACTTCTTTCTTTATATTTGTATGTATTTTGCATACATGCATGTATTTGTGCCACATGTATGCCTGTTGAATCTCCTGAAACTGGGGTGACAGATGATTTTGAGCTGCCACATGGGTCCTGGGAATCAAACCTGAGTCCTCTGCAAGAGCAACACGTACTCTTAAGTGCTGAATTTAACCATCTCTTCAGCCCCTGCAGCACCTTCTGCACAGACTTGAGGACAGTTCCCCTGTCAGAGGTGAGTGTCTGCTCTTCTGGGACAGGAAAAGAAGATCAGCTTAGCCACTGAGCTCTACCCTTCCCATACCATATCTGAGATCTTCCCTCTTGTACGTGCTACTTTAAAATAGAGTACATAGATGACAAAAGAGACTTATGAAGCTGCAGCAGTGCCAAGGGTGGCTGGCTTGGAGAGGGGAGTCTGAGAGAAGGTGTGTCTGGGAGCAGCACAGACAAATGAGTCCCAGTCAAGCCGTGGGTTGAAGCTGGTGCCCTGTGCTCAGCTCGAGCCGGCTTTCCAGCTTGCTTTCTGTTCGCTTCCTTTCTCTCTGGTCTGCTTTCTCTGGAGCTCTCCAGACAGCTCTCTCTACATTCTGCTCAATACAGCTCTCCAAGCAGCTCTCCCTGGCCATTCTGAAAAAGTCTCTGCATAGTTCATCTCCTGCAGATCATAAACCCAGTCTTTCATTTTACATATCAAGCCAGACATTTACTCCAGATTTCTTTTTGATTATCCTCAGCCTCTTAATTCTTCGGAGACATCAAGCACATACATTTCTTTTCAACACTGTAAAAGAATTCAGAGCTCTGCCTGCCTCTGTTAACCACAAATGATCAACTAGCTGGTGGGACCCTGTCCTGAAATTACCATTTCTACCACACCTACGCCTGGACTGGCTGTGTCCCAGGCTCTTGAACTCAAAAATCTACTTGCCTTTGTATCTGCCTGTCTTTTGTATTTTTCTGACAAACTGGCTCATCCTTTAGATTTGTGAAGCCCCTTATATAATTCATATTGCATCATCTTTTGCATAGTTGAGAAATTATATATTTCTAGACTCATGTTTTTTTTATTACTAATCATTTTATTCATTTACATTTCAGATGATATCCCCCTTCCTGGTTTCCCCTCCACAAACCCCTCCCCCATTCCATTCCCCCTTCTCCCGCCTCCCCTTTGCCTCTATGAAGGTGCTCCTCCACCTACTCACTCCCCACACCACCGCCTTAGCATTCTCCTACCCTGGGGCATCAAACCTCCACAGGACCAAGGGCCTCCCCTACCACTAATGTCAGATAAGGCCATCCTCTGCTACCAATGTATTTGGAGCCATAGATCCCTCCCTGAACACTCCTTGGTTAGTGGTTTAGTCCCAGGGAGCTCTGGGTGGTCCAGTTAGTTGATATTGTTCTTCATTTGGGGTTGAAATCCTCTTCAGCTTCTTCAGTCCTTCATCTAGCTCTTCCATTGGGGTCCCCAGGCTCAGTCCCACACTTAGTGAGTATCTGCATCTGTATTGGTCAGATGCTGGTAGAATCTCTCAGGAAACAGCCATACCAGGCTCCTGTCAGCAAGCGCCTCTTGGTATCAGCAATAGTGTTAGGGTTTGGTGCCTGCAGGTGGGATGGATCCCTAGGTGGGACGGTCTCTGGATGGCCTTTCGTTC
The DNA here is from genome assembly GCA_019843815.1 of Montemys delectorum. Classification (NCBI taxonomy): domain Eukaryota; kingdom Metazoa; phylum Chordata; class Mammalia; order Rodentia; family Muridae; genus Montemys; species Montemys delectorum. Next base: position 28,760 of record JADRCD010195901.1, on the reverse strand, counting down.
AGTCTCTGTTCCATTTTTTTGTCCCTGTCTTTCCTTTGGACAGGAACAATTCTGGGTTAAAAACTTTGAGATAGGTGGGTGGCACCATCCATCAACTGGGGACCATGCCTATCCACCGGAGGTAGTTTCTACAAGTTCTATCTCCCCTTTGTTGGGTATTTCGGCTAAAGTCATCCCATTGGGTCCTGGGAGCCTCTCCCTTCTCTGGCATCTGGGACTTTCTAGTGGCTACCCCCAGTTCCCTATCCCCCACTGCTACAATATATTTCTATTCAGTTTCCTGACCTATACTTTTCTCCTATCTCTTCCAATACCTGACCCTGCCTCCCCCGCCCCTTTTCCTCCCTGTTTTTGGAGTTCTCCACAGCCTTACGGGAATGTCCTGAAAGTCCCAGCATTTACCCTTTTGCTGAGACACTGCCACCCCTCTGCCTCCCAAAGCCCTGCTGTCTTTGATTATAACGAAGACATTAATGTTGGTAGGGAGGACACTCCTTGTAGGAGGAACATAAAATATGTACTTTATTATACAAGTGTACTGGCTGGTTCTGTGTGTCAACTTGACACAGGCTGCAGTTATCACAGAGAAGGGAGCTTCAGTTGGGGAAGTGCCTCCATGAGATCCAGCTGTGGGGCATTTTCTCAATTAGTGATCAAGGGGGTAGGGCTCCTTGTGGGTGGTGCCATCCCTGGGCTGGAAGTCTTGGGTTCTATAAGAGAGCAGGCTGAGCAAGCCAGGGGAAGCAAGCCAGTAAGGAACATCCCTCCATGGCCTCTGCGTCAGCTCCTGTTTCCTGACCTGCTTGAGTTCCAGTCCTGACTTCCTCTGGTGATCAACAGCAATGTGGAAGTGTAAGCTGAATAAACCCTTTCCTCCCCAACTTGCTTCTTGGTCATGATGTTTGTGCAGGAATAGAAACCCTGACTAAGACAACAAGCAAGCCTTATGCCCACGGCAGCCATCGACCAACACTCCTGGAGGAACAGTTCCACTGGCCCTGTCCCAGGGGCAGGAACCATGTCATCCTGTCCCCACAAAGGCCATGCCAGACAGGCAGCAGAGCCCACATGAAAGCTATACTTACTTTGTATCTCTTCCTCCTATTACATTTACTAAAACTAGAGTAGACCATCAAAAAAAAGGCCTTACAAAGCCATAAGTCTGAAAAGTAAAACCCACAGGCAAATGTTTTACCTTTATAATAGACCTTCATTTTTATTTTCTCATGTAGAGTTAACTCTACTACACATAATCTCATGTGTTATATCTGGGGACCTGCTTGCACATGCTTATTTTTGATTGTCGTGGTAGTCTCTATTGACTTTTCCTATATTCTAACTTTCTAATGGCACCCAATGGAAGCCGATTGGCTGCACTCGCTTTTTCCTCCCTTCTCCCCTTGCAATGCAGCAGAAGGGATGAGATGTGGAGTCTAAGACACAGTCACTCATGAATCCCAGTGCAGAGAGCTGGGCTGGTCAGCAAGGCAGCAAAGGGCCACGATTCATTCTCCCAGCATGTTGTCTTCTCTGACTCTTTCTCAACTGGTCAGCTACCACCTGGCTATGATGCGATGGTGGCACCATCAAGTATAGAATGTTTCGGTTTCTGACACTCATAAATCAGCACCGAACCCAAAACCAAAACAAGAAGTTTCTAGAAATGGTACATCATGTCCTCAAAGGGTTCAATTTCCATAAAAAAGACAAGATTAGTTAAGATTCTACCATCTCAGGGTCAGACTTTGGCTCTGTTCAGAATGTTAATGGCATTATCGCAAACAAATAGCTTCAAAGCAAATACCAAATATTGACTAAAGTAGACACAGTTCAAAAGCTTGGTTTATTTGGTAATGCAGAAGAATAAGCCAATCACATTGGCTTTGATCCTCCCACTTTTTTTACCAATCCTCTTCAATATTCTAACTTCCCAGCAATTCTGTGAGGCCAACTCCCTTCTAAAGGACAAAATTAAATAGTCAGTGTGTGTATTGCTAAATAAAGCAGTTCGGCTTTAAAATGCTTTCATTTTAACTTCAAATGGGTCACTATTAGTTTTCCAGTACCATCTACTCTATCAACTGCCATTTTCAAAAGGACAAATTCTAATTTACTTGTAAAAGGGCTGTCTGGCTCCCCCCATAAATATATATATATCAAATAGTAAGAAGGGAAATCCTTCATCTCAATATACTACAATATACTACTTTAATTTTTTCTGTAGTCTCTTTATACGCACATTTTTAGAACTATAGTCATGTGACATAGCCTGCTTTCGCCATATGGCGTTGTCATGGCACTACATAGCAACTATTATCATTTACAGCTACAACACAGTGCATAAAGTAGATCCTCATTGATTTGAGCAGCTCTTTTTTGAAGGCATGTAAAATGTTTTACTTTTTAGAGTAATAGAGTAGTGAACATATTTAGCAGTTAGTCTTTTCTTTCTTACATTTCATTAGGCAAGACTCCGGGCCTAACGATGTGACAACAGTTGACATTTTAAAATAGATCTTGACACGCCTTTTAACTAATAGTAAGTAGTCTGAAGCCAGATGTGGAAGTTCCCTTCTGCACTCAGCACTTGGGAGTCGGAGACTAGCCTGAGTCACACGAGTCCCAGGCCAGCCTAGGCTATAGGATAAGACTTATCTTTAAAACAATAACCAAGGGGCTAGAGAAATGACTCACTGTTATGAGAGAACTTGCTGTTCTTCCAGAAGACCTGGGTTCAGTTCCCAGCCCCCATATGGCAGCTGCACCTAGAACTCCAGTTCCTGGAGACTAGCCATCCCCTTCTGGCCTCTGCAAGCACTGCACTCATGTTGTACACCCATGAACATGAGATACAATGACAGTAATAAATAAACCAATCTATTAAATACCTAAGTGTGAAAGCTAGAACAATAGTATGAGGCTAGACAAAAGATTCAAGGGTCCCTAAAGTACTGCTGAACAAATACCATCTATTCAGTTCCACAATTCTTGTTTAGGGGACTCTACGCAAACATTCCATTCTCCCTTCAGCTGGCGGTAGGAAGACAGTGCTGGAAACCTCTGTAGGCTTTAGTAAAAAGCATCAAAAGAAAGATTTGTGCCGGGCATGATGGCAGGCCAGTAATCTCAGCACAGTGGAAAGGGGGGCAGGAAGTGGAGCGTGAAGAGAGTGTGATCCGTATGAAGAGCCAGGCTGGGGAGGAGGCTGTAGACTGTGTTCACTTCTTAACTGTCTAAAGATGTCTCTTGGAGTAGGGAGTATAACCCCGTGGTAGAGCACCTACATAGAACTTACATAGGATGCTCAAGGCTCTGGTCTGAAAATAAATAAATAAATAAATAAATAAATAAATAAATGCTTCTTTATTGATCTTCAGGCATGATATTGAGTTTTCTTCACCTTCTATAATAAATACACTTCAGCAAGGTACTCCATAAGCTGAGCCTCCTAGACATCACATGTCTAAGAAAGAGAGAACAAAGGAATAGCTAAAAAATTGGCTTCAAAGAAAAAGGCAGAAACTTTTTTTTTTACTGTTTACTAAGAGCAAAAACAAGTGTATTCAAAATCAAATCCTCCCCTTGTTAGCCTTACAAAGACAATAAGTGGTACTTCTTTTAATTTATAAGCAAAGATATACAAGCATTCTGCCCAGCTTTCCACAAAAAGTGAGGGAAATCCACTATATATAGGTAGGTTTGTTACAAAGATTACAAGCTTGTACCACCATGTCTCACTTTTTAATATACCTTTTAAAATATGCTTTTCATTATAAAATATATAGAAAACTACAAGCGTTCACCAACTGACTGTCAAATCTTAACTTGGTTATATTTGCTTTAAATCCTTTACAAAATACACTCAAAGTCCTGTGTGGCTATCTCTCCTTCTCCCCTCATCAAGCTAACCACATTTTGGCTATAATACCATTGTTATGCATGATTCTATGCTTTTACTCCAATGTACCAATAATATACTGACCTCCATTTTAAGATGTATACTTTTCATGTTACAGCATTTCTAAAACAGGACTCCATGTGGCGGTTTGAACATGCTTGGCCCATGGCAAGTATCACTCTTACGAGGTGAGGTCTTTTGGGAGGAGGTGTGGCCTTGTACAGAAATGTGTCACTGCATAGGCAGGCTTTGAGAGCTCCTATGACCAAGCTCCACCAGTGTGGAATGAGACCTGCCCTCCTGGCTGCCTTCAGATCAAGATGGAGAACTCTTGGATCCTCTAGCACCGTGCCTGTCTGCATGCTGCCATGCTTCCTGCCATGATGATAATGGACTAAGCCTCTGAAACTATAAGCCAGCCCCAATTAAATGTCTGTATAAGAGTTGCCTGGGTCATGGTGTTTCTTCACAGCAATGGAAACCCTGACTAAGACAGAGGTCATTACAATATACAGCGAGCGTTACATCACAGTTTGTTAGCCTTCCCCTTTCTCAGTGTACATAGAAGAGTGTCTTCGTGTCAGTAACACTTTACAGCCTATGAAATATGGCAGAACTGTGTTATGCGGGCTTTTTAACAGCATTATTTTTCGATTATTTTATCTAACACATAGTCTCCTATATTCCAGCCTGGCCACAAACTTGAGATGTAGCTGAGGATGAGTTTGAACTTCTGATCCTCCTTTCACCACCTCCAAAGTACTAGGATTACAAGCATGTATCAACACACCTAGTTTTATGTGATACTGGGGCTCAAAGCTTTGTGCAGGAAAGGCAAAAACTGTACCAACTGAGCAATAGCCTCTCAGAGCTTGTTTTACACATTTTAAGGAAATATACAATATCTTCCTAGGCATTCTCGATTTCATCTTTTCACGTAACATGGTTCTTTTTTTAAGATTTATTTTATTTATTTTATGTGTATAAGTACACTGTAGCTGTACAGATGGCTGTGAGCTATCATTTGTGTGGCTGCTGGGAACTAAACTCAGGACCTCTGCCAGTCCTGCTTGCTCCGCCCTGCTCGCTCCGGCGTAATTCACTGTAGCTGTCTTCAGACACACCAGAAGAGGGCGTCAGATCTCATTATAGGTGGTTGTGAGCCACCATGTGGTTGCTGAGATCTGAACTCAGGACCTTCAAAAAAGCAGTCAGTGCTCTTACCTGCTGAGCCATCTCTCCAGCCCCTCGTAACATGATTCTAAGAGGAGGACTACTGCAAGCCAGTGTCTTCTGGACTTGACAGGCCCTTGCACTCATGTACTCACAGCAGCTGTGATTTCCTACACAAAGCCTGCACGTGATCAAACCAGTAAACATTCCAGTCTGAGGAACCCCAAGAGGCCCCACCTCTAACTGTGGAGGACTGGCTCTTAGTGGCTGCTGGAGACAGTCAGTTTTCCTCAGGAGTATGACCTTTGGTCAGCTGACCAAGCTTTCAGGCATGGTCCCACACTCATTCACACACAGGCAGTAAGTACTACCTGGACTCTGAGTTATTTTTAAAAGAGAGAGAGAGAGACATGAAAGTAGGAATGAGATAGGGAGATCCCGAAAAGTTAGAAAGTGGGGCATGTGGCTGAACATAATCAAAATTATTATATACATGAATAGAATTATCTAAAAATTAAAATTAGTATATTTTAAAAGCACACAAGGTAGATGGCTCCTGAGGAAAGACAAGAGGGTTATCCTCTGGGCTCTATGTGTATACATGTACATACACACAAACACACACACAGACCAAATCATCACCAATGAATGGGCTACCACATGCCAAGCTCTGTGTTAGACAATCATTGTAAACACTGTACATAAGAGCTCCCACACTTGTAGACCTTCCACAGCTATGGAAAAGACAATGACAAAAATCACAACCACACAACTATAAAGCCAATGCTGCAATATACTAGCCATAGACCCAATGCCATAAGCACAACCCTATACTCTGCAAAGTGCCTGCCAAACTTAAGCTTAATAAATGGTGTTAGCAATGCCTCGGTTTCAAGGCTGTGACTACTCTCCTCACTAAGGAACCGATTGCATTTGTAACTCGGGACTGACACAAAGGGCAGCAGAGGGGTGACCCAATTACCCTTCACATTAACACTGAGGTAACGATGGCAGGTGCACACGCTAAGATGACCAACCTGGCAAGCGTTATGATATATATTTACCATAAATACAAATATAAGGTTTTACACATTTAATCACCCAGAACTTTCCAAGTCTCCAGTGACAGCGTGCAGGCAGAGAGAAGAAGCCATCAACAGAGATGGAAACAGAAACATGAAATTATTTGGCTTTGGTTCTTATACCAGCTGCACAGTCGCACTGACTGATCACCTCTCAGAGCACAGCGTAGGAGGAAGGCACAATCTTAGGAACTGGCTTTACTACGGCTGCGTGGATGCAGCGGCCTTTAGGTTCCAGTCCTTTGTCTTATCACCACTCAGTTGCCATTGCCATTCTCTTCCACTCTGCTATCCGTATCCTGGTCTCCAGTAACCATTTGCTCAAGTTCCTGCTCCCTCTCCAGGTCCCTCCTGCAGATACCCAGCCGGATGCTAGACTGCCAATCTCTACTCTAGCTACACTAGCCCCGCAAGCCGCACTCTATTAATTATCCTCATGATAACCTCACTCTCTTCCTCTCTACAGGTTCCTTCTCTTTGTGCTTGTGAATTATTTTTTGTTTGTTTTCTGTTATTTTTATACAGAGTCTTGCTATGTAGCCTTGAACTTCCAATCCTCCTGCCTCAACTTCCCAAGTAGTTTGGATTATAGGCCTATATCACCAATTCCAGATGTTGGGTCTTCTTTAAAAATATAAAATATATGCCAGGTATGGTGGCACAAATCTCTAATCCTAGCACTCAAGAGACAAAAGTTAGTGTATCTCTATGAGTTCAAGGCCAGTCTGGCCTACATAGTGAATTCCAGGCTAGCCGGAACTATGTAGAAAGTATAAAAATAAAAATATGAACTCTGGAGCCAAAATGCAATCCCTGGCTATAATGAGAAAAACTGTCCTGAAGGTTGCTCTCTGGTCTCCACACATGCATATGTGTGAGCCTGTGCAGCCATGTTTACACTCTAGCATGCATACACACACAATCAATCAATCAATCAATCAATCAATAAAAGCATCAAAGAGTTATCTTTGACTCTTTAGATGTTTATCTGAAACGGGAGATTCCAGTAAAGGGCCCCAGGGAAGGGGGCCAGAACACAGAAGGCTTGGGGGTCGAGGGCAGAGAGGAATAATGGATCAGGAAGGGCTAATAGGGTTGGGAACAGGAGGTCAGGGTGGAACAGTGAACATCAGGAAGGATAAACAGTAAAGACTTTGAAAATGCCATATGGATACCTACTAATGTAGAAGCTTCCTAAAATATATAAATACACATATGAAAAAGGGATTAAATGCAGTTACCCTATAACAAGAGAAACAATGCCTCCGTCCCAGACATAGGCTGCGAAATGAAAGCCTGTGGCAAGGTCTGGGTTTGTCTCTTGGGTAGTTGGCCAGGCTGCTGCCACCTACACAGGGGAATGCCTCCCTCGGGCTCCTATGTTTGAATGCCTGGCCCCCAGCGGTGGAACTGTCTGGGAAGGATCGAGAAACACGACCTTGTTGGAGACGTGTCACTAGGAGGATGGGCTTTGAGGTTTCTAAAGGCTCACATCGTTCCTGGTGTGACTTCTTCTGCTTGCAGATTGAGGTGTGAGTTGTCAGCTTGTGCCAGCCACCATGCCTTCACTCTGTCACCATAAACTCTAACCCTAAGAACCGGAAGCCCAACTAAATGCTTATTTTTAAGTTGCTTTGGTCACGGTGTCTCTCATGGCGGTAAATAAGTAAGACACCTGTCCTTGTCTTCCAGAACTTGATGATAAATGCCCTATTGCTGAAGACACGGCAAAAGGAGTCGCAGACCATGGAGAGATGAAGACAGAACAGACCCGAAAGCAGCTTCCTTCATGGCTATCTCTCCTAGTGCTGAAAGTTCTATGCATACTTCCGGAGGAGAACAGTCATGAAGAGTGTTACTCAGCTGTGAACACTGCACGCTAACTATTGACCGGCCTGGTGAGACATGTCCACAGGGGTAACACAGACATGAATGTGATGGAACTAATCAACCACCTTATGATTTGATTTCAATCACATCTCACAAGAAGGAATTCATGCCTTACAGTTAACTGGACCAAAAAAGAAAAAATGTGGCTAGCTAACTCATAGGTTTAAAATACTACCCACAGTTAATAACTCAAGACGTAGCACCACTACACCCAACTCCACAAAAACTATTAAAGTCTTTCCAGGGTTCATCTATGACCATTTTTTTTCCTTCCTTATACACTCATAATTCCTTTGTTTACCAGAGATTTAACCCAGCCAAGGCACTGCACAGTGAGGCCTCCATACCAGAGATTTCTAAAAGTCTCTCTTTTTAATGCTGCTTTAAAAGTAGATGTATTGATTTTATTTTATGTATAAGTGTTCTGCCTGCATATATGTCTGGGTACCAGTTATGTGCCTGGTGCCCACAAAGATCAGAAGAGGGAGTCAGATTCCCAGGAACTGGAGTTATAGAGGGTTGTTAGCCATCATATGGTGCTGGGGACCAAGTCCTCGGCCTCTGCAACAGCAAGTGCTCTTAACTGTTACCCTCTCTCCAGCCCCTTAAAAATCTTTGTATTTAAGACTAAATGAAGCGACCATGCAAGTAGAAGTACAGACATACTGCTTATGTGTCACAATAAAAATACCATTCTGATAATAATTCCTCTGCCCATGTGTGCTTTGATAAGGACTCGGTATAAGATGGGATTTAGGAGGGCTGTGTAGCTGGTTCGGCAGTAGTGCATGCACTGCTCATGCAGATGACTAGAGCTTGGTTCTCAGCACCTGTATCTGCAGCTTATGACTCTATCTCCAAAGGACTCAAGGGTAGCTACCTGCATTCCCACATGCACCTACCCATACAGGCAGACACACACTTGCTCGTAATTAAAACTAAATCTTAAAAACATCCCCCAGGATTTAGTTACTGTGTCCTGATACCAGTAATTTTTTTGTGTTAGGAGAAATCTAGTACTATTTATGGAACTAATTCACCTTACAACAAAAATGTAAATTAAGATTTTAAAAGAAATGTAGATAAAATCTTACCTAGGAATCATTTTGGAAGTCTTAAGTTTTAAAGGTCAGCTTTATTGAGGGATAAATTATATTAAAGAACAGCTACTGATTTTAAGTGTTGAATTTGAGTTCTGACAAGGGTAATTCTGCATCATAAAGCATCTCTATCTTTCTAGAATGTTCTCGGTCCCCCTTTGTAGTCTTCTTTCCTTGCACTCTGGTTGTAGACACCACTAATATGCTTCCTGTTGGTATAGTATTTACCTTTTCTGAATTTCCATACGTATATAAGGGTAGCATCCAGTTGTTTTCTTTTGTGTTGGATTTTTTTACTTAACATGACCTTTCTGAGTTTTAGCAAGTCTTATTTATTCATGCCTGAGTACTTTACATTGTATGCCTATATATGTTGCCTACACATGTTGAACATTATAATTGTTTCTAGTTTTTGCTTCTCATGAATAGTGCTGCTATAAACATTGGTCTTTAAGTCTCTGAGTGGACATGTTTTTGTTTTATTTTGTATTTATCAATATTTTAAATTCCATAAGGCAATAATACTATATTTTTTTTAAAAAAATCTATTAAACATAAATGAGTTCCAGGTCAGTAAAAGCCACAGAATGAGATGCTATCTCTAAAACAAAACAAAACAAGACGTGTGGTTTGCCACCTGCACCTTGAAGGCAGCTCTGTGACGCCTACACTAACTAAGTCTCTGAACTCGGACGGATAGAATGCACTTCTCCTAGCATGCACCCAACAGTTTCCAGAGACAAGGAATGACCGTGCTATGAGGCAGGAAGGGGAAGGATTCTAGTCACTTACTATTAGGTTTAGAGAAGCTGATCAATTCTGACAGCTCCACTAACTCACTGACTTGCTTTCCCAAAAAAAAAAAAAAAAAAAAAAAAAAAAGGATATTTCCAGGTCAGTGGAGTAAGCATCCCAAGATTAGTGTCCAATGGCTAGTTTATCCTCTTAAGTGACTGTGAATAATAGGGATTACATTGCTTTGACATTTTTGCATTATCCACTCTCAGGTGCCACCATACATCCAAAGCCATCATGAATAATTAAGAGGAAAAAGACAGATTAATTTGATTAAAGATTACTTTTTACTATTTTTTTTCAAAATTAGTCTGTGTTTCTGTGTTTCAAATGCCTCAGTATTTGTTTCTCAATCAAAGATGTAAAAAAAAAAATTTTTTTTAATTCTACCACATAACAAACTAATTATGATAGCATTCACATAAGGAGTGCCTAACGTTGCTCATCTTAACCCCTGAACTTTGCTAGCTCATTGTGAAAAAAGAAGTCCACAGCCCTTCTATTTCTCAAACTCTTGAGTTGTTTTTCCCAATTCCTCAGTTTCCATAAGCATCCGCCTTTATATTCACTAGTAAGCAAACCACATCTTAGTTCCTCCCAGCACATGCAACAGCTGAGGAACAGAAAAATGCTGGCAGAGGCCAATATCTGCCTTCAGACAGACTTAGGAACTGATAGAAAATGATAAAAGATAAAACAGTCACTGAAGGGAACCGGGCAAACGGGGAGATGGTTTGTGGGTAATGGCCAAACTGGCAACCTGAGTTTGGTCCCTGGGAGCCCCATGGTGGAAGGAGAGAACCAACCTCAACAGGTTGTCCTCTGACCTCCACATGCACAAGGTGGCATCTACACATATATACAAAAAGAATAAATTTAGTTTAAAAAAAAAAAAAAGCAAATCCTATGGTTGCGCAACTTCCAACTCCCTTCCATCCACCCCCGGCTCTAACTGGTTCTTCCTCCAGGGTCACTGTACTTCCAGCACCTTCAGTTCAGCTTTAGTCACAAGAGAGCAACTCAGGACCGGAGTCCAAGAGATTACAACACAGTCAACACACGCGTCACCCAATGACAGGCGCCAAGCCGGCGTGCTCGGTAGCAGAAGTGGTGGACATATCTTCGAGCATCTCCAAGGGCTCCGAGTCTATATCTCCCCTCCCTGCTCACTGTCTGACAGGAAATGAAGTAAAAATTTACTTGTATGTAGCCAAGTAACCAGCTATTATCTGAACCAGAACTGCTCCATTCTCAGCCAATGAGTGCCACAGAAGTATGCCTTTTGCTGGTCAGATTTCAGTGTCTGCATGTGCAGAAACGAATTGTGTTTGGGTTTTTGTTGTTGTTGTTATTGTCGGGGTTTGTTTGTTTGTTTGTTTGTGGAGGGTGCTTGTTTGATTCTTTGGTTTGGTTTGGTTTTCTTAAGACAGGAGCATTCCCGTGTCTGTCTAAGACAGAATTCCTGATTCCTCTGGTGCTGTGCTGTGCTCTGTGGAAGACACACACACTTCCCAAAGCTCTCCTGCTGGCCTCGGCTTTACTCTCCAGCTTGAAAGTTGCAGTTCTGCCATCTTGGGTTTCTGTTGCAGTTTTGAGACATTACAAATTTATGATGTCCTCACTTACAATTCTCCTTTCTCAGCCTCAGAGTTTTAGGATAACAGGCTTACTTTACGCAAGCATGCTCAGCCTCACTTATGGTTCTTTACGGCATCACCTGCTTATATCCCTCTGCTCTTTAACATTGTTCTTCTACATGACAAAAACTCACCAGGGTTGGTGACTCAAAAAAGAGAAGCAGAGACAGGCAGGTCTCTGGGAGCTCAAGTCCAGCCTGGACTACAAAACAAGTTCTAGAACAGCCAGGGCTGTTACACAGAGAAAATCTGTCCCAAAAAAACAAACAAAACAAAACAAAAATATTCAAGCCAGCCTTTCCCTGGTAACTGCTCCCTCTCCGGCCCCGTGCCCTGGTCCTGCTAATGGATGATAGAATCTAAGAATCGCAGTACAGAGTAAAACTGCAGCTGGGCGGTGGCGCACGCCTGTAATCCCAGCACTTGGGAGGCAGAGGCAGGTGGATTTCTGAGTTCGAGGCCAGCCTGGCCTACAGAGTGAGTTCCAGGACAGCCAGGGCTACACAGAGAAACCCTGTCTCAGGGAAAAAAAAAAAAAAAAAACCAACTGTGGGACTTTGTTCAAAAATTACTCAGACACATTTCTCTTAAAAAAAAAAAAAAATGTGGGGCTGGAGAGATGGAACAGTGGTTAAAGAGCACTGACTGCTCTTGCAAAGGTCCTGAGTTCAAATCCCAGCAACCACATGGTGGCTCAGAATCATCTGTAACGAGATCTGACGCCCTCTTATAGAGTGTCTAAAGACAGCTACAGTGTAGTTACATATAATAAATAAATAAATCTTTAAAAGAAAAAAAAAAGAAAACCTTTAAAAAAATGTTTTTGAAACAGGGTCTCACTATCTAGATCAAGCTGAGAAAATCCTGCACCTTGCATTGTTCTCAGCATGGATAGCATAGTTATTCTTGCTCCCTTATAACCTCTCAAAAGCATGGAATCAATCACACTTCTGTTTTGCATGGCACAAGCACATAGCTGCTCAACAAATTGAGTGAGTTCTCTGTATTCTTTTAAAAACAAAAGCAAAAAAAATTATTTAGGACATATATTATAAACACACCAAACCAACTGATTAAAAGTATTTCATCAGCATGAGCCTGGGCCCAGGGGAGGCCGGAGGAAAGCAGTGACACAGAGGGAGGGCAGTGTGCAGCACAGCGGCTCTGCTGCTTGAGCTTCAGGAGCACAGACGGCTTCCCAAGACTCCTTCAGGACCCCGGCTCTAGATGGTTGACTTCCATCCCTCCTCTCAGCTCCAGGGAAGACCTTGTCAACACACCTCGGCTGGCAAGCTGAGGAAAGACAAGGGACACGGACAACACTGCCAGCAGCTTAGCCACAGAGGCCCGGTCTGACGGCCTAGAGCAGCCAGGGTGGTAGGTTACCACAGTGAATAGAGTCTTCTACCAGGAAGCTACAGCCTACTTAGAAGTATCCTCTAAGTAAAATGTGCTGACCAACAAAAGGAGAAAGTAAACGTGCACAGTAATCAAAAGCTCCTCTTTGTGTACTTGCTCTTCCTTTTAAATCCGTAATCCTAGGTTAGGGATTTAACTCAAAGCATTGTCTAGCAAACACGGGCACTGGAGTTGGGCCCTAGCACCAAAATAAGGGATCACACACAATAGATAAATACGTAAATAAATATGTAAATAAATAAACAAGCCCACAAAGGAACAAAATAAGGGATCACACACAAAATAAATAAATATGTAAATATGTAAATAAGTAAACAAGCTCACAAAGGAACTAAATCTGTAATTTATCATCTACAATTTTGAAATCCTAAACCCAGAGTCTCTAAAGACAGCTGATGCTGGAAAGCTATCTCAATGTTTGAAAGCTTATTACTCTTACAGAGGACCTGGGTTCAGGTCCCAGCACCTACAGCTACAGAGTTCGAAACCCGCCTGAGCTATGTGAAAATCTGGTTAAAAACAAACAAACAAATAAGAAAATGACTATGTATATGACATTAAATATCCTTATTTAATCCAAAATCAAAATACGGACAAATAATCTGATTTTTATTTAAAATTGTTCCCTAAGGCAGGGTATGGTGGCATATGCCTTTAATCCCAGAACTCAGGAAGCAGAGGCAGGAGGATCGCTGAGAGTTCAAGGCCAGCCTCATCTACCTAGTGAATTTCAAGACAGCAAGGACTAAATTGAAAGACCCTTCCTCAAAAGACAAACTATACTATAAAACTATTTAAAAACAAAACTATAAAACTAAGCAAATCAAATCACCAGCTCCAACCTATTTCTTCACGAAGAATTCTCTAGAAAGAAATAAGACATAATACTTGTCATTTATTCATTCCTACAAAACAGCTTTTTTTTTCCTTTACTATTCTCTATTTTCTATTACTGCCACTAATAACCAATCACTGACAAGTATGAAGCTGTCCCGCTGCTATCATTAGAGATCCCACATGAAGTTAAATAAAAGTAAAAACTAAAAAAATAAAAATAAGACATTATAGGCCAAATGAAAACTTTTCTTCCATTAAAAACTGTTGCCTGGGGCTATGGGCCCCTGGCTCAGCGGTGGGCTCAGCAGTGGGCCCCTGGCTCAGTGGTGGGCTCAGCTGTGGGCCCCTGGCTCAGCGGTGGGTCAGCGGTGGGCTCAGCAGTGGGCCCCTGGCTCAGCGGTGGCTCAGCGGTAGGCTCAGCGGTAGGCTCGGAGGTGGAGAGAGGTGCCAGAAAAGCTCACTGGAGTCTAGGCAGTGAGCTTAACCCGCAGCAGGAAGGAAAGAAACGCCCTGTGCACGGCATAACATGGTGTTAATACTTATCTAGACAGAAAACTTGGTATTAAGGAACGGCTTTGTTTTCTTTTTTTCTTTTCTTCTTTTGAGACAAAGTTTCACTAAGTAACCCTGGCTGGCCTGAATCTCACTATGTAAACCAGGTTGGCCTCAAACTTGTGGCACTTCGGCCTGAATCTCTGGAATGCTGAGCTTATGGTCCCAAGCCACACTTCTGCCATAGTTTTCTATTTTTAATCTTTTTCTACCTTATTTTTAAGTGTATGGGTGTTTTGTCTATCTGTCTGTCTGTGCACCTTGTGCATGCAGTGCCTGAAGAGGCCAGATAAGGGAACAGGTCCCCTGGGACCGGAGTTATGAAGGTTGTTAACAGCCAGCCTCGTAGGTGCTAGGGAAGCCATTCTGGTCCTCTGCAAGATAACGAGTGCTCTTAACCTCTGGGCCTTCTCATCCCTCAGCCCCTAGTTTTCTATTTTTATAAAATGTAAGAGAATTGGAGTTTGGATCCCATCTATGTATACAACAGAAATACATGTTCAGCTTTCAGAACTGCTGAAGAACATTGTCAAAGCAACTACTCGAAGGGGAAGGCGAGTGCTACTGACGCGTGACCGTGACCACGGTAGAACACTGCCCTGAAGGTTTTGGTGGGTGGGAATAAGAGGGAGGCAGCAACAGTCCCTGAACTTGGGGGGGGGGGGGGGCGGTGGATAGAAAGGAGGCAGGATCTCATGATAGAGCCCTGAATTTGCAATGTAAACCAGGCTACCCTGAATTTCCGACACAGATAGGCTAGCCTCAAACTCAAAGAAGTCTGCTTCTGCCTGAGTCCTGGGGTTGATGGTGTACACTACCAGGCTCGATTCATTTCCCTGACTTTTTACATTAATTTAACCAATTATCTTTTGCTTGGATTTAACTAGCTAAGGCAGCCCTTGACAGTTTTTACTATGCTGCTGCTGCTGCTGCTGCTGCTGAGTGTTGGAGGTGGAGCCAGTGCTAGGACCTCCCACAAGCTGGGCAAACACTGTGGGACAGGTCCCAGCCCCATCAATTAAGTTTAAATTCCACTTTGTGATTCTCAAGTCAGGAGACTACAGCAAGAATATATCAAAATTCCAGAGATGAACAAACAGTATATTCAGTATTAAAAGCTTATAATTACTAAAAACTGAGTGAGAGCCCTAATTGTTTTCACAGCTTTGCCTGGTAAATAATGCACAGATGCCGCTCTTGCTCCTAAGCGCCGAGGGGCGTACTCAGGGAAAACTCCCAGAGAAGGTGAGTACTGCCACTTTGAAGACCGTGAGTTTTGGTTTGGTTTTTGGTTTTTGGTTTTTTTTTTTTTGGTTTTCCGAGACAGGGTTTCTCTCTGTGTAGCCCTGGCTGTCCTGGAACTCACTCTGTAGACCAGGCTGGCCTCAAACTCAGAAATCCACCTGTCTCTGCCTCCCAAGTGCTGGGATTAAAGGCGTGCGCCACCACCGCCCGGTGACCGTGAGATTTTTATGTTTAGTAAATGGAATACAGAAGTTGGGCGGAAACTCTGCTTTGGTCCATATACAGTATTTCAAATCAGTAGCTCACAAATATCCCCTGCAATGATGAAATGAAAAGACTTCTTCTCCACTTCAGTCCCTTAGTTCTGGCTTCTCTACGCGAGGCGAGGAGTTAGCTGTCTTTGCTGTTACTGAGGCGAGGAGTTAGCTGTCTTTGCTGTTACTGAAGACGCGGTGTAACCACGCACATTCAACACACTCAGCAGTGTCTGGGGGGCCCCTGTCCTCTACCACTACAGGCTCTGACAGGCACTTCCCTATGTGGGGTAGGTCCGCAGAATACTCAGGTGTACTAGAGATGGCCATCCCGACTGCCTGCCAAACAAAACATCACCCAGAGCTCCTGCGCGGGCGGCGCCAGGTGAGGCAGGTGCCCGGAGCTTGGCTGAGCTGACTTTTCCAGTTATGTTTGGGGCTTAGTTTGTTTTTGTTGAGATTTGTTTGTTTACCTTGAATATGAAGTCAGTTTTCTGATTGAACTATCATGACTTGAGGTGGAGTTGTCTTCCCCTCCCCTTCGCCTCCATGCCCGTGTCTTTGTTTCATGTCTTTATTACTTTGGGCCCCAGCTGCCAGGCTCACTAGCTTTCTACTCTTTTCAAACACTTCAGAAACGCTCTCCAAAGCCCTCAGTCTCTCTCTATGCCTGCTTCTCAGTATTCAAACTTTGTCTTCCAAAACATGACTTCACTTCTGATGCTTAAACAGAAGACATTATTGAAGGTCTAGATAAAATACAAGAAAATATGTAGAAAACTGTACTGAGGGGAAAGGGCTTTACTTTTATGAGTACAAAACTATGTCCCTAGTTAAGAAGATACTCCTAAGTTCAACTTGGT
This sequence comes from Montemys delectorum, assembly GCA_019843815.1. NCBI lineage: Eukaryota > Metazoa > Chordata > Mammalia > Rodentia > Muridae > Montemys > Montemys delectorum. The sequence goes on along the minus strand of JADRCD010195901.1, from coordinate 12,015 downwards.
AGATGTGAACCCTGCTAGCACACTGCCCAACCCTAACCTCCGCAAACTGACACACAAGGCTAGTCCAAAAAATAAGAGATACGTGTGTAGAGTTCAGATGAGAGAAACCGAGGCAGAAGCACCATTAGACCAGGAGTTTGAGATCAGCCTGGACAACACCACAAGATCCTGTCTCAAAATAAGTAAAAGTTTAAAATAAGGCAACTCAGTGAAGCCAGCCAGGAGTACTCAGAAACTCTGCCTCAAAAACATCAGGAAGAGAGAAAGGGAAGGAGGGGAGGAGGGAGAGAGGGAGGGAGAGAGGAGAGGAGGAGGGAGGGAGAAAGAGAGGAAGGGGAGGAGGGAAGGAGGAAGGAGAGGAGGGAGACAGGAAGGAGGGAGGGAGGGAGAAAGGAGAGGAAGGGGAGGAGGGAGGGAGGGAAGGAGGAAGGAGAGGAGGGAGACAGGAAGGAGGGAGGGAGGAAGGAGAGGAAGGGGAGGAGGGAGGGAGGAGGGAGGGGGGAGAGGGGGGGGAGGGGGGAGGAGGGGGAGGGAGGGGGGGGGGGAGAAACAGAGGAAGGGGAGGAGGAAGGGAGGAAGGGAGGGAAGAGTGTCAGGTCAGACAAGGGCCATGGTTTGCAGACCTCAGGAATTAGGAGTCTGGTATTTCCCAGCAGGTAACATTGGCTACTGAAGGCAGTGAAGCAGCCAACGTATACAATCCACAATGTGAGCCTGGCAGCTGGGGCCCAAAGTAATAAAGACGAGAAACAAAGACACGGGCATGGAGGCGAAGGGGAGCAGGGAGGATGCAAATGTAAACGCAAGGGGGAAATGTATGAATTCTGGGTTACTTTGGTTTTTGTGTCATGAAGGAGTATTTACTTGGGCTCGCGGTGTTGAGGTGTTAACCCATGGTGGAGTCTGATAGAGCGCAGCAGTTCACATCACAGCAGCCAGGAAATGGTAGGGATAGAGGAAGGCATGAGGTCAGCAGTCACCCTCGAGGCCACACCCTCGTGGCCTCTTACTCCGTAGGACCTACTACTTTCACCACCTCCCATTAATGCCATAATATCTACTATGGAGTAATCATTAATTATGTCAGTGCCCACATGATCTCTGGGATATGCATCACACCAAGTATATGTGACTTAAGAAACCCAACATACTCTGTACTCTGAGAATCCAGGGAAGATGTGTGTCCGCAAGGGGGTTGGTGTGTCTGGTGATGGGGAAAGGCTGCCTGGGCTGGCTAAAGGGCAAATTCACTTTAGCTGAACTCAGTGTGCATTTGAACCCATGGAACCATCCAGAAATTATAAGCACTCATCTTAACTTTAGAAACAATGGCCCCAAGAAAGTAACTGGAGCCATGGGGTTTATTAAACACCTGGATAGGCAGTAAAAGCCAAGTACCTAGCTATAGAATTGGCCTCAAGAAACTGAAGCATGGGTTAACGAGGATAAATGTAAAATACAGCAAATCATACAGCTCAGAGCTGGCATTGTAAGTAGTGGTAGAACCTTTGCCTAGCATGCATATATAACTATCTATACCTATATATATACATATATATGTGTATATATATATATCATCCCTGGATTTCATCTCCAGCACAAAAGGTACAAACACAAAAGCCCAGAACACAATTTAGTCTATGTATGTGAGTACACTGTAGCTGTCTTCAGACTCACCTGAAGAGGGCATCAGATCCCATTACAGATGGTTGTGAGCCACCATGTGTTTGCTGGGAATTGAACTCAGGACCTCTGGGAGAGCAGTCAGTGCTCTTAACCCACAATTTATTCTAAAAGATATCTCAGAACTTGTCCTGACATAAGTCTGATACATCTTTAGTTGTGTTGACTTGGCAGTTAAAATAGAAGGAAAGGGAAGGAAGTGACCATGACTGGACCATATTTTTCTTTTACTGTGGTGACTCACTACGTAGCCCCACTGACCTTGAACTTGCCTTTGGCTCTACCTCCCAAGCACCAGGATTCCAGGCAGATACTATCAGGCCCAGCCCCACACTCATCCTTCATTTTCCAGTTCTGTGAATGGCTTTTGTGCTCCGTTGACTTACTAGCCAGTGGTTCAGATGAGTTATTGGCACAAGTGAGCCTTCTTAGCTTTCCTACCGCCAATGGAAGTAGGAATCGTGTACTGCTATTACAGTAAGAGAGTATAGGAACATGAGCCAGCTCTCTCTATTATTGTAATCATCTCAACAAAGCGGTTATTACTTACTTCATTAAGACAGCGGCATGGTTGGTCATATTGGCAGCTTTCCTTGCCAACTAAACCTCTTGAGGATAAAGGCAGCAGGATTAACTCTGACTTCCAGAGCCAAAGACTTTGACAGTCTAAATCTCCAGTAATTTAGGTGTAACACAAAATTGTTGTTCTAGGGCTTAGAAAACTAGCCCAAACCTAGCTAAGAAGCAGTTTCTCTCAGATCCCCTCTTCCCTTGCTGTCTCTCACTCACTTTCCATTGAGGCAAACTGTTCCAAGGTGAATTCTCTCCCTCCAGTTCCAAGGTGGGTAATAATAATTAAAGCCCTTTTCCTCAAAGCCAGCCATAAAAGCTAAAATATAATCCTCTAGTACCCAACTACACACTACACAGGTTCTGTGTAAGAGCTCTCTGTAGAGGAATATTCTTGGATCTATCTTGTCTAGTCCCTAACACTGCAACTGAAGAAGGACCTGGCCAGACAGTCCCTGTAGGTCTCCTTCAGTCTCCTGCTGGTAGACTGCTAGCTACCCGACTCTTCTTCACTAGTATTTGTTGACCAACACAGTTGACTAAGCTTCATCAATCCTATGACTAAAAATGAACCAGTTAATTTTGGGTGGCAATCTGAAGGCTTCCATGTCACATGCAACTATAACCAAATAATTGTGATTTTCTCTGGGTAATCTGTACACTGCCAGTTCAATTCAATGATGTTTAAAGGGAAGGTCCAGACTCTGTAGTAGACATCAACGCAAAGATAACTGAAAACTTGGGATCTGAACTTGGCTTGAAGCTTCAGCAGCTAATGAGGGTAATGAGGTGATGGATGCGCAACATGCTCCCACCTCTAAATGCTTCAGTTCCTGCTCAGTGGTAGAGCTGTCTGAAGAGTGTACCTTTACCATGAAGACAGTGCAGTAAACATGGAGCAGTAAAGCTTGCACACACAGAGCCTCTGTTTCCACACCTTTTTAACAGTTGATTTAAAAAATACAATAAAAAGTAAAAATAAAGCCCCCCAAAACCCTAATGTTAACTTGCATTTTAAATAGTCTGGAGAGAAGTATATTGGCTGGTGTTTCCCAGTCGTAAACACAGATCTCCACTTTCAAGAAAGGCCATTAAAGAGCATACTTGGGACCCAGAGAAATAGCTCAGTGGGCAAAAGCATGCGCTGCTCAAACCTGAGCACCTAAATTCAGACCACCAGAACCTGTGTAAAAGCTGAAAGTGAGACCCGGCATGCAACACTGTCTCTAACCTCCACAGACACACCATGGCATGGGCACACCTCACACACAAACACAGACATGTGCATGCATGTACACGTACACACAGGCATTCACAAGAAAACAGCAGGTAAGATTAACACCCTTGCATGAGCCCCAAGACTGCCGTGGCATTGCATGAGGAGACAGAGAACTCTAGACTTAGCAGTTCCATGGTTTTCCAGGCTCTGGCAGTTGAAACAAATGTATGGATTCTAGCAGAAACCAATGCTCCAGTTAATTGTGGTACTCATTTTCTTTCCCAAAGAGTCTGATTGCCTTCCACTCAGACAAAAGCATGTACTTGGGAACAGGTAAAAGTGAAATGGAAAGGACAACCCAAGCTCTCTCCTTCTAACTACCTGGACTTCTGACACTGCTGTGTCAGGAACACATGGGCCCGTGGCAGAGGCTGGCACCCTCTGTATGCCTTAAGTGACTTTACTCACCAATTTGGAGTGCAACTAGCATGCCCAGCCCAGAGCCTCAGTTTTGCAGAGACTTTATAACCAGAAAGAAAGGCTGTCAGTGCTTTCTCAGTTCCCACCACAGTTCCCACCACAGTTCCCACCACCTGCTTAAATTCCCTTGGAATTTCAGACTTTCGGAACAGGATTGAGGATCTTTATAGTGCAAATGTCTCAGGGGAGGATTCTTTCTCTGGAATAGCTGGCATTGCTTCTTCCTGCCACCAGTTCCAAGCAGTAAACATGGTGGTACATGGTGGTACATGGTGGTACATACTTTTAATACCAGAACTCTGAGACAAAGACAGCCCAGCCTACATAGTGATTTTAAGCTAACCAAGATTTCAAAGTGAGACCCTGTCTCAAAAGAAAGAGAGTGGGCAGGGAGATAGACTGGCAGGGGAGAACCAAACAGGTGTGGAACTCACTTATTCTTCAGTGGAGTAAATCTCAGCATTTACTATTTAAAGATTTATTTATTTACTTACTTACTTACTTACTTTATGTGTATGAATACACTGTAGCTGTCTTCAAACATTACAGATGGCTGTGAGCCACCATGCGGTTGCGGGGAATTGAACTCAGGACCTCTGGAAAAGCAGCCAGTGCTCTTAACCACTGAGCCACCTCTCCAGCCCCAGCACTTAAATTCAGCCCTTTACTACTGATAAATCTAGCCCTTTCATGAGAATTCTAAAACATATCATACATTATGTGAGGATTAATGTGGGCATTCTGGAGGCAGAGGCAGAGACCATCCAGAGCTACACAGTGAGACCTTTCTCAAAAAAAAAACAAATGAACAAACAGGAGTTCTACCCTTAAGGAGAAGAACAACAAGGAAACCTCCTTTTAGCATTGCCAGGAAGAGCTGCCATGCTCGATACCCTCTAACCAGAATTTTGCATAAATGCCATTTTAAAAGTTGACTTCTCACTGGGCAGTGGTAAGGCGGATTTCTGAGTTTGAGGCCAGCCTGGTCTACAGAGTGAGTTCCAGGACAGCCAGGGCTACACAGAGAAACCATCTTGAAAATACCACAAAAAAAAAGTTGACTTCTCAGCTTTCGGTGGTGGCGCACGCCTTTAATCCCAGCACTTGGGAGGCAGAGGCAGGTGGATCACTGAGTTCGAGACCAGCCTGTTCTACAAAGTGAGTTCCAGAACAAGGGCTACACATAGAAACCTTGTCTCAAAAAAATAAAAACAAGAAGTAGATTTTTCTATGGAAGTCTCTACATCTCAATAATCTCTTGACAAGACAATAAGATCAATAATTTCTGCTCAGCCTGGCCTTGAACTCATGGTCATTGTTTACTAGTTGCAAAGAAAAAAGAATGTTTTGGACAGGATCTCTTATAGACTATGGACACCTCAAATTTGCCTCAAAGAGAAAGGTCATATGACCTTGAGCTCCTGCAGAGTACTGGGGCAGCAGGCACACGCCACCATGGCTTTATGGAGTGCTAGACTACACAGTGCGGAAGCACTACTCCACCAACTGAGCTAAATCCATAGCCTTTCAGATGATTAGCCCCAGAAGCACTGGATAAACACAAAATGATCAGATTTGCTTAACATTATCTAGCCAGGGCAGTTAAAAACCTAATTCCTGCCAGGCATCGGTGGCGCACGCCTTTAATCCCAGCACTTGGGAGGCAGAGGCAGGCGGATTTCTGAGTTCTTGGCCAGCCTGGTCTACAGAGTGAGTTCCAAGACAGCCAGGGCTACACAGAGAAGCCTTGTCTCGAAAAAAACCAAAAAACTGAAACCCCACCCCCAAAAGAAAACGTACTTCCTTACGTCAGACAAACCCGAGCGAGACCAAAGCTTGCTCACAGCTGAAATCCATGGGTTCATGTCTGCAAAGGAAGCCTGTCCCATGGAACTGCCCAGAGATGGAAAGAGGGGTCATGAAGGCCTCGGACTCGGAAGCATCAGGAACTGTGCGAAACGATTTCCGTTTACTATTGGGTCTTCACGTCTCTCCTGCTGTGGTACACAAGGCTTTCCTTCTTTCAGTTAAAACGAACAATCGGTGCCTAACCCTTTGATCTGCCCAACACAGCAAGTTCAACAGCCACCGAGAAGCAGAAATTTGTCATCATCGAGTATGATACATCATTCTTCACATGAAAGAGTGGACAATAAATAATACTTAATGCAGAAGTTTTGGAATGCAACCTAAATTTAGGCCTGCTAAAGAAGGAGTGCATAAAGCACAATGCACTACAATATATTCATATGATGAGAAATCGCTTTAAATGTAGAGAACTGGTGCAGCCCTTGAGCAGCATGCCCAAGCCCCAGGTTCCATCCCTAGCACCGAAGGAAGAAATGAATGAAAGAGAAAGGGAATTTTCTCCTCCACACCACCTTAACCTTCCAATTTATAACTACAATCCTGTTTATTTTATGTGTGCACCAAAAATCTAAGCAATACACACTCTAAAAGCCAAAGGGGTGTGTGTGTGTGTGTGTGTGTGTGTGTGTGTGTGTGCGCGCGCGCGCGTGTGTGAAAGAGAGAAGGGGCTGGCTATGGCTATGGTAGTACATGACTTTAATCCCATCACTTTCGAAGCAGAAGCAAGTAGATCTCTGTGAGTTTGAGGACAGCTTACATTATGAGTTCTAAGTCAGCCAGAATTGCATAGTAAGACCCCTGCCCAGTCTGGTGCAGCATGTTCTTATAAAGTCCCAACTGAGCCAAGAGGATCTTGAGTTCAAGGCCAGGCTGAGCAGAAAGACACACAGCTGGGAAAGAAACACAGAAATTATTGATCATATGAAGTTTCCCAAAAGGCAGATGTAGCCCGATTTAGCTATGGGAATCACTCAATCTCCAAGTCAGGTGATGTGCTCTGTCTTTACTCTGTTCCTCACTAAGACACTTCATTTCCCCGACTTTCCATTTTCTCACCCCAAACAGAACTGACAACACCTGCCCTGCAGCATGAGATGAAATAATGGGGGAGATGTTAGGCAGACTGTCCTAGACTTGACTTTTGCATAATCAGTCGGGAAGCATTTGACGAAAATTCGGAGTCTGCACCGTTTGCATTTTATTTCCTTCCACTAGGTAAAAAAAAAAAAAACGTCAACATAACAGAAGGTCCAACCCCTTATCTTCTTAGCATCCCACGTGGCTGCCTCCTATGTGGTCTAAATATAGTAGAGCATGCACAGACAACCGACTTCCACTTTTAATGGGCTGCCTTTGGGACTCCCTGTGACCTTGGGAGCCACTTTTTCATTTTGCCAATCTCCCGCGCAGGGCTGCGTTTCCTCCACCCAAACACACCTATCGGTCTGCAGCACGGCAGGCAGATAACCTCGCCACCGTGGCGGCCACAAAACAGACTGTAAAAATGGTAATGTCGTGTTGTTGGTGCTGGAAAGTTCAGTTTACTTCCCACCATTCAGAGGAAAGTACTATGGATTCTTGGCTCCCACTCTGCAGAAAGGAGGAGTCCAAAGCCTCAGGCAGGTAAAACTCTCCGACTTGCTTGCCTTTGGGTTCCATGCAAAAACTGGCAGAGGGAAGCCCCGAGCTGCAAGCTGCAAGTGAGATGGGTCAGACTCACAGCTCACACCCTCCCAGCACGAGAGGACGCACGGAGCTCCCATTTCCCACGCCGCATGTTCCCCCCCCCCCACCCCCCCACACCCCGGCCCGCCGCAACGTCCCACCTGTCTTGAAGGCCATGTTGTCATCGTCCTTGGCCCTGAAGGTGTCCAGCATGGACACGAAGAGCACCCCGTAGGCGTTCTGGATGCCAAACACCGACCCGTTGCACCACATGGCCGCCAGCATCACCAGCCAGCCCCAGCCGCCCTCGGGGGGCACGGGGGGCTCGTTGCCCGTTGAGCTCGTCAGCTCCACCTCCACTTTCTCTGCGGCCACGTCGGAGACATCCGAGGGTCCCGGGCCCGGCAGCGGAGCGTCATCCGAGGGCGCGGGCCCCGGCGGCTGCGCCTCGTTCGTCTCCCTCTCGGCGGCGGGCTCCTCCTGGGACGGCACCATGGCCCGAGGCGGCCCCGTCGGGCGGGCGCCAAGAAAGCTCGCGGGCGCAAGGTCCCGGGTGGCTCGCGGAGCCCGTGTCAGCCGCGCGGACTGGAAGGCCGCGGCGAGGACACTGAAGCCGCGGGCGGGCGGGCGGGCGGGCGAGCGGCGCGCACGGCGGACACCGCCTAGGGCGGTCGGAGGACTTGACACACCGGCGGCCCCTCGCGCCTGATCGAGCGGGTCCTCAGCCGCCGCCTCTTAAAAGCGCCCCTCCCGCCCTCCCGCACCGCCCAGGGGCGTGGCCAGCACAGGGCCTTACACCCTGAGCCCGCAGGTGATTGGGCATCGGCAAGCGGAGGCTCCGCCCCGTGGGGGGGGGTCCAATGATCGTCCGCGCGAGCGGGCGCGGGCGCGCACGCGCGTCCCCGCTGGAAGGCACACCGCCAAATCAGCTACCTGCCGGAGTCAGGTCACCTCCTCTCAGCATTAACCTTAGAAGTTCTGGGGAGCGTCTTCTACGTGTGGGCTGCGAAGGTGATCGATCAGGTAGTGCTTACCCTCACCGGAACAGAGAGTGAGTCACTACTGACAGTTTAGATTTCATGTTTGTTGTCCCTTTTGTGCTAATTATAATATAGACGATTCCTTATGCCACATACCTACTTAAAAGGCAATTCAAGAATGAGAGGAGACCTTGTCTAATTACTCCGATTCCATGAATATACAGTTTGTTTTGAACACTTGGCACATTGAAGATGCTCACTTTGGAAGACAGACTGTGATTCTAAATTTTTCAACTAACGTTTTTGACAGGCAGCTAGAAAGCAATCCTTTTCAACGACACAGGTTGTCCTCACACTAAATGAAGAACTAACACTGATATTCAACACCTCTGGCCCCTGAAGCCGTGTATTCTGATGTACCCTCTTAATTTCTCAGGTATTTAGATTACTCGCTCCAAACAAAATCAAAATACACGCCAACCAGTGTGGTGGGTTACACAGTAACTGTAATTATCACATTTTTGCTTCTCTCTGTCCTAAAGTAATAAGTAAAAACAGTCCAGAAATAGAAAGTGGTGTGCAATGGGGTTAAAATACTGGGACATCAGCTGGGAGGCCGTAGCGCACGCCTTTAATCCCAGCCAGCACTTCGGAGGCAGAGGCAGGTGGATCTCTAGTTCTGAGCCAGTCTGGTCTACAGAGTGAGTTCCGGGACAGTCAAAGCTACACAGAGAAACCCTGTCTTGAAACCAAGTACCCCCATACCCCCAAAAAAGGATAGTATCTAAGAAAATGAGTTTGAGCTGAGCACCGGATTAGCCACATGGTTTTATGGGCAAAGACAAGCAAAGAGCATTCCAGCCAAAGAAAAAGAAAAGAAACCAAAGAAAGGGGAATTCCAAAGGAATAATCTGGGAATGTAGGTCAAATGTGGGTGCATTAGAGATTAAGTTAAAATAGCACAATAGTTTGGATAAATAATATCCCCCAAATGCCTTTAGTGTCTTAGTCACTGTCTATTGCTGTGAAGAAACACCATGACCAAGGTAACTCTTTGTGTTTTTTTTTTAAGATTTACTTTATTTATTTTATGTGTATGAGTACACTGTAGCTGTACAGATGGCCGTGAGCCATCATGTGTGTGGCTGCTGGGAATTGAACTCAGGACCTTGCCACCCCGCTCTCCCTCCAGCCCCACTCACTCCGGCCCGTCTCCTCCATATGGCATAATTCACTGTAGCTGTCTTCAGACACACCAGAAGAGGGCGTCAGATCTCATTATGGGTGATTGTGAGCCACCATGTGGTTGCTGGGATCCAAACTCAGGATCTTCAGAAAAGCAGTCAGTGCTCTTACCCGCTGAGCCATCTCGCCAGCCCCTCTTCGGTTTTTTTTTCTTTTTACAAAAAGCTTTTAATTGGGGGCTTGCTTACAGTTTCGGACATTTAGTCCATTATCATCAAGGTAGGGAGCTGTGAGGGTTTGTCTATGCTCAGCCCAGGGAATGGCACTGTTCGAAGGTGTGGCCTTGTTGGAGTAGATGTGGCCTTGTTGAAATAGGTGTGTCACTGTGGGTGTGGGCTACAAGATGCTCATCCTAGCTGCCTGGAAGCCACTATTCTGCTAACAGCCTTGAGATAAAGATGTAGAACTCTCAGCCCCTCCTGCATCATGCCTGCCTGGATGCTGCCATGCTCCCACCTTGATGATAATGGACTGAACCTCTGAACCTGTAAGTCAGCCCCAATCCCCAAATGTCATCCTTATAAGAGTTGCCTGTTCATGATGTCTGTTCCCAGCAGTAAAACCCTAACTAGGACGGTATCTCTTCATAGCAATGAAACCCAAACTCAGACACAGGGGACTGACCACCTTCTCATGCATGTAGGCAGAACACTCATATACAAATAAAATAAACTAAATATCTAAAAAAAAATAAAAATGAATTAATAAATTGAATATACAGAGTTCTGAACTGCTGAATATGTGGCTATGAGATTCCAGTTGTGCTACATGTAAGTGCAGCTTCTAGCTATGTCACATAATGCAGGCTGGTTGGGTGCCATCTTAATGGACACTTGAAATGGAACAGCCGAATGTAGCTTTGAGCTACTCCCATGGCTATGGAGAAATTTCTAAAACATAATCTTTTTGAGATGCACTCTACAAATCATAAACTCAGAATATATAATACATAATATAATGACTATTTGGTAAGAGTGTTCATGAACAGCTGTAGTTTAATTTACCCAGAGAGAGGCACACACACACAAACGCACCACCTAAAACCCTTATAGTGAAGAAGTTGGCTAAAAACACATGCATGAAGACCATGGTGGTGTGCACCTTTGATCCCAGTACCTTGGAAGAAAAGGCAAACAGAGCTCTGTAAATTCAGGCTAGCCTGGTCTATATAGTGAGTTCCAGGACAGTGACAGCTGGAGCTATGTAGAGAGACTCTATCTTAAAATGTATTATTAATTAATTAAAATATGCATTGGGCTGGAGCTATCGATTAGTTGAAGAACTGTTGGAGATCACCTGCCTAGTATGTGAAGCCCAGTGTTGAATCTCCAGGACCGTAAGACCAAACATTCTTGAAAAATCAGAACCAGTGCACAGAACGGATGAAATGAAGGGTATGTGCTCTGCCTGTGTGAAGTCCTGGTGTCTTAGTCAGGGTTTCTATTCCTGCACAAACATCATGACCATGAAGCAAGTTGGGGAGGAAAGGGTTTATTCAGCTTACTTCCACATGCTGTTGATCACCAGAAGAAGTCAGGACTGGAACTTAAGCAGGTCAGGAAGCAGGAGCTGATGCAGAAGCCATGGAGAGATGTTCCTCAGTGGCTTTCTTCCCCTGGCTTGCTCAGCTTGCTCTCTTATAGAACCCAAGACTTCTAGCCCACAAGGGGCCTACCCCCTTGATCACTAATTGAGAAAATGCCCCACAGCTGGGTCTCATGGAGACACTTCCCCAACTGAAACTCCCTTCTCTGTGATAACTGCAGCCTGTGTCAAATTGACACACAAAACTAGCCAGTACACCTGGGTTCAAGCAAAACAAAACTAAAAAAGGCTTGGGGTATAGCCTATTGCTTAGAACACATGAGGCTCTAGGTTCAACCCTCACATTGGGAAAAAAAAAAAAAGCCTCATCATTCGGAAAAAGAGAAAAATGAGGAAACATAGAGTTCTTAAAACATTTGGCTTGCACAAATGATAAATGTGGTATTTTGTGCAAAAAAGAAAAATGACTTCAGAAATAAGACTAAATTAATTCTGATTTCTACTTTCTTGATCTCTTTCCAAAGTCCCCTCAATCTGCCCATCTCTAGTTTCCCTATCTAGAATGTGGAGGTCCCTCCTTCATGTACCTCTTTGCTGCCTTCCCCAAGTACAATCCTGTCATTCTTGGCTCTAGAAGACCATTTAACTAACCCTTCCTTCTGCATTTCAGAAGCTGATCCCCCAGTGAGCTCTTCTCTCATGGACCAACATGCTCTCCTAAGTAACCTTGCTGCCTGCAAACTGAGCCTCCATCAGTTC
>JADRCD010195900.1:6199-17049 GCA_019843815.1 Montemys delectorum | reverse complement strand
GTGCATGTGTGTGTGAGTGTCTGTGCATGTGTGTGTGAGTGTCTGTGTATGTGTGCAAGTGTCTGTTCATGTGTGCTCGAGTGTCTTTGCATGTGTGTATGAATGTCTGTGCATGTGTGCGAGTGTCTGAGTCAGTGCATCTGTGTCTGTGTTTGTGTGTGCATGTGTGTGTCTCTGTGTTTGCCTGTTTGTTTATGTGTATACACATGTGTGTCTATGTGTGTATGCTTGTGTCAGTGTTTGTTTGTGTTCATGTTTATCTTTGCATATGTGCACATGTGTTTCTCTGTGTGTGCACATTTGTATCTCTGTGTTTACACATGTGTTTCTCTGTGTGTGCCTGTGTCTGTGTGTGTACCTAGGTGTGTATACATGTATGTCTCTGTGTGTTTCTATGTGTGTGCCTGTTTGTGTGTGCACATGTGTGTCTCTGTATGTACACATGTGTGTACCTGTGTATGTTTATGTGTGTGCCTGTGTCTGTGTGAATGTGCCTTGTGTGTGTGTACATGTATGTTTCTGTGTGCACACATACTGATTTCCCACCCATTGCTTGTTGTTACCTATCATTCAAAACCTCCTGGCTTCTACCCAGACCAGCAGGGTTTAGGACAAGGTCTGGGTAAAGCCATTCCTTCTTATTCACTTCCCAACACCGTTCACATCCACACCCACTCAGCCTTCGCAAATAGATTTCTCACTGAATACAGCAAGCTGACAAAACGTTTGAAAGTCGTTATTTACAGAAAGATTAGGAAGTGTTTATTCATTTCACAGAAGGAGCTTTTGCTTTGAGTCACCACAGGACTCCTTTCTTTTGGTTGCAAGTTTACCAAACCAGTTTAAAATAGAGTGTGCTTCAAGCATCTCCCCACACAGGAAAGAAAGAAAGCTGTGTTCATTCGATGCTCACATGCCAGAGTCACTGGGTCTGTCCCATCGGTGGTTACTATTTACCCCATACACCTTAACTTACTGAGTTAAAGCAGGAGTCAAACTAAGTATCATAATAGTTTAATTGTATTTTAAAGGGTCTCTGAATGTCACAAATCATCTTCTTCATTCTAAGGGGAAATATATAGTATACAGAGTCGTTCAGTTTAGGAGTAAATACATTTTATATGATCAAAGAGGCAGCGTCCATTTCTGTCCATTGTGGAGTAAACAGGTCTCCCTGTGGTGAACAATTCTTAAATGGGGGAGGGGAGTAAAAGTGAATTAATTGTTTTCAGAATTTAGATAAAATCGTGATGCTGAAGAAAAATGAAACAAAGAAGATAGCCCTGAAACTGTTGTGGCTTTTGTGCATACATGTGAGGGCCTACACATCTTATGTGAGTCTTTATACATTGTATGTGAGGCCCAGGACACCATGTGTGAGGCCCAGGACACCATGTGCGAAGCCCTGCACACTGTGTGAGGCCATGGACACCATGTGTAAAGCCCTGCACACCGTGTGTGTGGCCCTGGACACTATGTGTGAGGCCCTGCACACTGTGTGTGTGGCCCTGGACACCATGTGTGAAGCCCTGCACATTGTGTGTGAGGCCCTGGACACCATGTGTGAGGCCCTGGACACCATGTGTGAAGCCCTGCACATTATGCATGAGGCTCTGGATGTTATGCTACTGGACTCATTTTTATTTTGAGGCAGTGTCTAACTTGCTCAGGTTGGCCTTGAACTCTATATAGCCCAAGGAACCTTCAAGCCTGTGAGCCTCCTGCCGTATCAAGAGCTGGGATTACAGGGCCCAATCTGACCTGGTTGTTGCATGTAGGTACAGATGGCCCTTGTGCTGAACCAAGATGGCAGAGATCAAAGTTCAGGGATACCGAGATGGTCAGAATGCTGGGGGAGGACAGTAACTCCAGCCACCCGCTGTGATGTTCTCATGTGCTCATCTGTAATCTTAGCATATACAAGGTGGGGCAGGACTACCAGGAGTTCAATAGCACCCTCAGTGCAGGGAGAGTTGAAGGCCAGCCTGGCCTTCATGAATCCCAATGAGTACTCTAGGAGCTCCTGCTCCTGCTCCCTGCCCCAGTAGCACAGGGTCCTTCCTCATGATCTATATTCCACACCACTGGAGATGAAGCTGGCCTTTGAGTCTTCACCTACAGATTCCTACAACTTCTCAATCCTGTGGACAGTTACTGAGGAGACAAATCATGTGAGAAATAACATCTAATGTAAAAGAGGAGGGAGGAGAGACAGGAGAGTGTGATAATTTTTTAAGATGGAAACACAGCGAGCGCGTGTAAGTTTCCGTGTGAAGAATTGACCCTATAAAGAAGAAGCATGAAGACCATCCCATCCCCTTACTCAAGAAGTGAAAAAAGATAAGAAAAGAAATACACATAATCCGTAGTAGTTTAGAATGACCAGAAAGACGAGGTATACAATCACATATACTCAACACTTTATATGTGCCCAAGCATAGAAAAAAAAACAATGCTGTTTTCACTCTTGACTCTAGAAGATAGGATGAGGAATGCTCTCTGTAAAGCTGCTTAGGCACATCTGAGGAGCAGGAGGAAGTCTCGCTCCTTACAGTGCTGTTTGTGTGACATGCTGAGCACCGTCAGGCACCGTGCTAAGTGCCAAGGATAGAATGATGAACTAAACAGAGTCTGTGTCTCTCGGGACTTACATTCTAGACAGAGATTGCTTTACACAGAAAGAGTATGAAGCAGTGTGAGATGGGGGCTCTCAGAGTCCCGACTTGCTCACAGTAGTCATGTAGCTGGGATGGCCTTGGATTTCTGATCCTGCTTCCTTCTCCCCAGTGCTGGGATTATGGGCATACAGCCATTCCAGTTTCTAAGTGGTGCTGGGGATTTAGCACACGCCAGGCAACTGACCCAGGCGCCCAGCCCCAGAACTGTCTTTAATAATGAGAGCTGATAGCAATGCAAATATACATTGGAAGAGGCGGGTTAAGGAAATCAGGGTATGTCTATGGAGTAGAATGCTACGCAGCTGTAGAAAAGGAATGAGGAATTGCTTTACATGCAGGGGTGGAGACAAAATGAGTTAGGCGGGAACCAATAAAGCACCGGATAACACAAAGACTGTGCTAGCGATGTGTAGTAAAGGGGAAAGAAGAACAGAAAGCTATTGCATGCACTAGCTGCTAGGAACATGAGGGGAAGTGGTTACCATGGAGAAAGGATGGGTAGACACAGGACAGGAGAAGGACTAACTAAAGTATGCTCTTTATGCAATTTAGATTAAGTTACGTAAGAATAAAGGAGACAGAACTTAATAAACAACAAAAGCCATTTGAGATAATGAGTAAAGACCCTGAGTTTGTGACAGGAAGTGACAATGCTAAACAAAGGGTTGACAAGATCCAACACACTTTATGCATGTTAGTTTGACACAGGCTTTCCTTATAACCTTGGCTGACACAGAACATATTATTTTCCTGCCTTGGCTTTCTGTGTGCTGGGATTGCAGCCTTCACCAGTCTGGCAGACCTAATAATACTCAGATGGTTTAATACATGTAAGTCCTCGGGATTCATTGTGATTCATTTTTTAATGTTTTCATGCATTATATATTAGGCCTGGGGAGATGCTCAGAGGTTAAGAGCACTGGCTGCTCTTCCAGAGGAATCCTGGTTTGATTCCCAGCAGCCACATAGTGGCTCACAAACATCTGTAACACTAGTACCAGGGGGTCAGACGGTAACGTTTTAGTAAAGGGAAAGTTAAACAGCTTTAGCTAAATCAGGAAACACACACACACACACACACACACACACACACACACACACAGTGCACAGAAAAATAGGCAACACACACACACTGCACAGAAAAATAGGCAACACACAGACACACGCACAATTTTTTTTTAATAAAATAATCTTGTTACCAAGTCCAGGGTAGACCCCAGCAAGACAAGGAGGACCTGGGGTCTGCTGGATGTGCTGGATTCTGTTAGTGATGAGGACCAGTTTCCATCAGGATGATGAGCATGCACATGGTAGCTAGATAAGAAACAGCGTGTTTGGAAGCCAACTTGCCGATGGATTGGCTCAAGAGTGACAAAAAAAAAAAAAAAAAAAAAAAAAAAAAAAAAAAAAAAAAAAAAAATCAGTTCTGTGCTTTGAACCATGGGTACATGGTGAAGCCCAGAACTGTGAGAGATGTTGGGATATGGATGGTGAGACCTGGGTTGGGGCACAGGAGAGGGACAAGGGCCAGGCAGGGAAGGCCCTACCATGAGGGTGGTTGATCCTTCGCCCTAGCAGTGGCTTCAGTTTTTCTCCAGAGTGTGTTTCCTCAGACCCATGGCCATTCTGTGACCTAGAACCAGAGCCTCCCTTTTGCATACATGCTTCTGTGATGGCTCCTCCACCTCCAGTGACTAGTTCCACACAGTTCTTGAGAGTTTCTGCCATTTGTACTGACATTCTGAAAAAATACACTTGCAGGATCAGAAAAAGAAAGAAAGAGAGAGATGGAGGGAGAGAGGTGAGGGGAAGGGGAGGGGAGAGGAGGGGAGGTGAGGAGAGGAGAGGAAAGGAGAAGAGAGGAGAGGAGAGAAAATACTGACTGAAACATGGAGTCAGGCTGGCTGAGCCCTGTCGCCTTTTCCCTTGTGGTGCCATAGCAGAATCACCCTTACTTGGAGCACTGGATGCAATGAAACAGTCAAGGGTTCCCCCAGAGTCTGTGCTCTGATGAAGGTTCTGGAAGCTCCACTTTCCAGCTGTGTAGAAGATTGTTATTATCTGTGTTAGGTTCAAGTAGCAACAATGTCTTTCATACCTCTCCCCCACCAACCTGTATTTTCTCTCTTTGGAAATGCAGCGTATTTCAACACTCCTGTCAGCACACCGAGCTTTGTATATAAAGCAGGGGAGGAGCAGACCCCAGAAGCTGCTTCACTCAGATGCTGCAAGCACCTTCAGCTCTTTGGTTACTCAAGTAAAAGAAATAAAGTAGGATTTGAAACCTGGCTAATTCTTCCGCACTTATCTCTTGGGTAGATGGTCTAAGTGATGATCGAGTAGAGGTTTCTGAGCAGAAGAGAAATATTGAGACCTGTCAATGAAAAAGACAGAGGAGCTTGGGATGCGGATGGACATCTTTAATCCTAATACTCAGCTGGATGAGATGGCAAGACTTAAAAAAAATGCAAGAAAAAGGAGGAAAAATAATGTAAAAGAAATGCTGAGTGGGGTGCATGAGTGTGTGTGTGAATGTGTGTCTGTGCATGTATACTTGGGCATTTGTGTGTGTGAGTGTTGTTGTATGCATGTGTGCATGTGTGTATGCAAGTGAGTGTGTGTGAATGTGTATATGTGTGCATGTATATGTGCATGTATGTGTATGCATGTGTCTGAGTATGTGTGAGCATGTGTATTAGTGTGTGTGCATGTGTGATGAGTGCATTTGTGTGTATGCATGAGTGTGTATGCATGAGTGTGTGTGTCTGTGCATGTATACCTGGGCATTTGTGTGTGTAAGTGTTCATGTATGCATATGTGCATGTGTGTATGCATGTGAGTGTGTGTATGCATGTGAATGTGTATATGTATGCACGTGTATGTACATGCATGTGTATGCACATGTCTGAGTATGTGTGAGCTTGTGTGTTAGTGTGTGTGCATGTGTGTGAGTATGTGTGTGTATATGTGTGCATGCATGTGTGTGTATGTGCCTGTGTGTATGTGTATTTTGTTGCTGTGAAGAAATGTCTGACAAAAGCAGCTTTAGAAGGGTTTGAGGTTATGGTTCATCATGAAGGCAAGCCATGGCTGTGGAACATGAGGCAGTGCTCGCCTTGTAACTGCAGTTAAGAAGCAGAGGCAGATGGATGCTGGTGCTTACACTGTTTTCTCCGTTAGGTTTAGTCTGGGACCCCAGTCCATAGGACAATGCAGCCCATATTCAGGGTGTGTTCCTTGCCTAGTTGAGCATCTTTGGAAACAGTCTCATAGACACACCACAGTTTCCATGTGATTCTAAACACGCATGTGCACACATGGACATTTTACAGCCCATGTGTGCAAACACACACACACATGCATGGACATAGGTGTACTCTTCTAGAACACTCTTCTAGCCTGTTAAATGAAGGCTAGCCTCAAGTTTCCATGGGGCCAAAGGAAGAGAGGCAAATGCACACAGAATGGCTGCGGAATTTATTGGGGTAACTTACTGACAGAAGATAATGATATTCTGGGAGATGATATCTCTTCAATTTGGATCAGGAATGGGAAATATTTCTGATTTGGTACACAACTCACTTCATCCTGGCTGAAATGTATCTGGTTTATCTTAAGAAAATAGCAAAGAATTAGGTGCATCCTTGGATTCGGGCTCTTATTATGAGTCTAATGGTTTTACTTAGTTTTCTAGGAAAGCAGGGTTATTCAAGGGTAATAGCTACCACTCAAGATGGCTGTAGCTAGTTAAGCTGTATCCATGTATGTCAGGAGCTGTTTGTTGCTTCTCTGAAGCAGAAGGAAGAGAGAGAGAGAGACTGCCTGCCAGGCAGAGTCAAGGCAGGTCAGGGTCTGTTGGCAGATTTCCTGGCCTGCTGAGGCATTGGAGGATAAGAGGAGGTGCACCTGAGGCTCAAGGTGAGAGGATGAAGATTCTATTGATCTTGATGGAAGGAATAGGGAGGTTTTTTGATAGGAACAAATGTCTTATGTATGTATTTTAGCAAGTTGTTTCTGTTAGCTTGTGGTTTTGCTTCCCATAGTACTGTAGTATAAAAGGCTATGAGAAATACAGTCGGTGCTGGCATGGTAATCATCTACAGCATTATCTGTTTCTTGTATCTTTTTTCTATCTTTCCTATAATCATCCTCACCCCCACCCCCTTCAGACCGTTTGACTTCACAGAGGACGAACTGGTACACGTGGATTCCACCCTGATGGACAGAGTACATGGATGGATGGATTATAGGAAGCTAAATAAGATCATGCCTCCTGACTATTCGACGTAGACCCTGTGCTGAAAAATGTCACATCTTTCCTTGGCTCTGGGCATGCTTCACTGAATACCAACATTAGAAATCTTTTGAAACTAGACTGGCAAAATCTAGCTGCATTGTGTAGGTGACATCATGCTAACTGGGTATGATACTGTTTCAGGATGTCACCAGCACCGCAGGGCGTGGCCTGCGCCTGAAATGTCTGTGTATCGGTTACACTTCTGATGACCGACTACCTGACAGAAACTATTTAAGGGAGGATGGACATGGCTCAGGAAATGCAAACCATCCTGGCCAGGAAGGGATGACAACTGGGGTGTCCAGACAGAGGGACCGCCATAGGGTAACTGCTGGGTACGGGGTGTCCAGGCAGAGGGACCGCCATAGGGTAACTGCTAGGTACAGTCTGAAGAACCAGGAAGCAGAGATAGGGCCAGAGCCAGATGAACCCTTCAAGTCCACCTCAGTTAACCAAGTCCTGATAGTTAGGCCACATCTCAAAGGGTCCACAACTTCCCCAAAGAATACCACCAGCTGTGGGGGGGTCACATGCTCAAACATACAAATCTGTAGGGGGACATTTTTACAGTCCAACTACAACGGACTCCATCAGACCAGTCAGCATGGATGCTTGCTCCACTATGCCAGCCCCCGGCACTGCTGCTGTGTCCTCCAGCAGAGATGCTGCTGCCAGTACTGTGCCATTGAGTGACACACATTTGCCCCTACCTGCATTTGTTTTTCTACCTACAGCATTACTTGCTGTTTTCCCTATTGTCCCTGGAGGCTGCACTGCTGGGAAACCCAAGCTTGTGCCTCATTTGTTCTTGGGGTTCTGGGTAAAAATTAGTAGTTATTGTTTGCATGAGTTCGGTTTTGAGCACCTGCCTTGACTGTTGCTGTGGATTCTGTGCACATGCTGGACAACGGTGCTCAGATCCCTGGCAGGCTGAGGGTACATTCAAGGAGGAAATAGGTTATGCCATTGTAAGGGCGGTTAAGGAGTGGAGATTGTATGGATAGTGCGTGATGTATTTACAAACATCATGATATCCCTGCCTAGCCCTGTTTTTATTTCCCTGCTCACTATCCTAGCAAATGAAGAACAAACCAAAGGGTTAGAAGTATATGTGGCTCTTTACTACTGGACCTCAGTTCTATGGATGCATCTTTCTTTCTTTCCTTTTTTTAAGACCTCAGGAATGTACATTTAATTGACACGACATTGCATTAATCAATAGCTGCACCTTTTGCACACCATGGCTATGACAGTCCTGAACAAGAAGGCCTCCTGGTTAAGCTGCAGTGACTTTTCTGACTATGGATCAGCGTTCCTTCTGTGGCAGATTCTTACAGTTCCTCTAACGCCTTTGGGACGACTGTCTCAAAGTCACCTGCAGCTTTCCTGACAACTCCTCACTCGCTCTCCTGCTAAGAACGGTAGCCGTTTCTGTTTTATTTTAAAACCTTCTGCTACCATATCCACCACTTCCACCTCCAGATCCATAGCCACCACCACAGGGACTGCCTGAGCTTCTTCCACCAAAACTGCCCCCGTCATAGGTCCATAATTTGATTGTTGCTGTCCACTATAATTTCCAAAGTCATTGTAGTTCCCACCACCACCATAGTCACCTCCACCAAAATTTCCTCCTTCTTTGTAACCATCATGTCCTCCTCCTCTACCACCATATCCACCACCTTGGTTTCCATATCCCGGTCCACCACCTCCATAACCTCCTCTACTACTGTAACCAGGACCACCATAGTTGCCACCATCACCTCCAAATCCATTCTATCCACCATCACCACCTCCATAGCTACCTCTGCTGCCACCACCTCCACCACCACAGCCTCCTCTTCCACCAAAGTTTCCTCCACGACCGAAGTTTCCTCCACCACCTCCAAAGTTCCCTCCACGGCCCATAAAGTTGCCAGATCCACCTCCATGACCTCTCTGTGATCCAGCAGACTGCATCTTTTGTTGAGAAAGGGCCCTTTTCACTTCACGATTATGCCCACTAATAGTGTAGTATTTCTGAACAACAATTTTATCAACTGTGTCATGATCATCAAAAGTTACAAAAGCAAATCCTCTCTTTTTCCCCACTCTGCCTGTCTTCCATAACTTGTATGGTTTCACTCTCGCCATACTTTTTAAAGTAGTCTCTTAGATAATATTCTTCCATATCCTCTTTAATACCACCAACAAAAATTCTCTTCACCGTTCAATGGGCACCAGGCTTTACAGAATCCTCTCTAGAAACAGCTCTCTTTGGTTCCACAACACGCCCATCAACTTTGTGTGGCCAAGCACACAGTGCAGCATCCACCTCTTCAACACAAGAGTAGGTCACAAAACCAAAGCCTCTGGAACGTTTTGTTTGGTGATCTCTCATTACCACACCGTTTGTTAGTGTGCTCCATTTCTCAATATGTTCTCTTAAGCTATCATCTGTAGTTTCAAAGCTCAGACCACCAATAAACAGCTTCCTCAGCTGCTCAGCTTCCTATGGATCGTGACACCCCCCACCCCTACCCCCACCCCTCCACCCCCACCCCCCCCCACCCCCGGCGGCGGTGGCGACAGCTGGAGTCATGTTGGGGGTGACTGGGCAGCGATTTTACTTACATTTTGAGACAGAACTCACCTCTTCCAACTCGAGTTCAATATGGGACCGAGAGGAAGAGTGTGTCTAACTTCTTAGTATCATCCTAATAGAGGTATATCCCAGGCAGGATGATTTCACTTTTGTCCTAACCCGTAAACACGCTCATCTGGATACACAGGACCACACTTCCATGAGCATGTCCCCCAACAAGGTTCATTCTGCAGGGCTCTAGATCTGTCTGCATCTCTGGTCAGTGACCGAGGGTACCTGGAGCCTGGGCCTCCTACACCAGAAACACACACTCATTCCCAACTTTCACTTCTTCTTAAGCTAAGATGGTAGGTGGTGGGGCGCGATATGGCTCATGTCTCATGGCTCATATGAACACTTGGTCCCCAGCTAGCAATGCTTGCTTGAAAAGTTGTGGAACCTTCGACAATGGAACCTCTCCAGAGGAAGTGTGTCCCTGGGAGCTGGGCCTTGGAGTTTTTATAGCCCAATTACACTTCCTGTGTGCTCTCTGCTTCTTGCTCTGCCAAGATACTAAGGGGTGGGAGCCCCACCCAGATGCACACTCCTGCACCCGCAGAGCCTCTGCTGCCATGCCTTTCCCTCTCTGATGGATCCCCTCAGATTTAGACCCAGCAGACCCATAAGCTGTTCTATGTTGGATTATTTGGGTACAGCAAAAAGAAACAAAAATACAATCCTGGGATTCCACTTTTGAGTTTGTTTTTCTTTTTAATGAATTCTCAGAGGCAACAAGTGGAGAAAAATCATTAAAAATCAGTTCAAGCTGTGGCCTTCTGAGGAGGAGGGGTGACATCATGTGACCTTTACTTTAGTGTGGAAATCAAATCTACATGAAGCACAGTGTTCATTTTCTCTGGAAAAAAAAAAGAAAGCTGAGCTGGAAAGTTAGAGACAGAAAATGCCAGAACTCAAACCTCAGACTATTAATGACATCTGTAAAGATTAATCAAGTTGCTTGCATACTTTTGAACATATTAGCTTAGGGAAGAGCAATGTATGAACTTGCCTTGCTAGGAAACAAGAAAAAGATGCCAGCATTTTCTTAGAAATGACGTTTGGTAATATTTCTTCATTTTATAGAATTATTATAGCATTCATAGGCAGCTGGAAGAAACAACACATCACAAATGACTTGGATTTATAAAACTATGGAGCATGAGAGAGGAGAGGAAAGGAGAGGAGAGGAGAGGAGGGAGGGAGGGAGAGAGAGAGAGAGAGAGAGAGAGAGAGAGAGAGAGAGAGAGAGAGA
>JADRCD010195899.1:13701-33346 GCA_019843815.1 Montemys delectorum | reverse complement strand
TGTGTGTGTGTGTGTGTGTGTGTGTGTGTGTGTCACACACAATGCAAGGAGTCTTGCAGTACCCCTCTGGTCAGATGGAACTTTCCTTCAGAGGCTGCTGAATCAGCTTCAGCTTGCGCTCCACTCTTAGTGTGGATAGTCCTGGGATATAGAACCTGAGTGCTGTGACTTTGGCTTGCGGGATCCTAAAGAACATGTCCCTGCTGAGTTTTCCACAACCCTAGAAAGACATTAAAGCTACTTCTCTGGATTTCATTTCACAGGGTCGCCAAGGAGCCCACCAGGGTAAACCAAGTGCTAGAAATCAGGATGTCAAAAACTGATATGAACAAGTTTAATTTTAGAGAATGGGGCAAATGTACTAATTTTAGTTTGGAACAGCTAATTTGAAGTTGTCCTTTTTGACAGCCCTTAAATACTGTGATCAATTCTGTAAGTAATCCCGACTCACATGTCGTGATTATTCCAATAATCATGACCACTGCGTCTAGCAACACCTCAGGAGCATTGTTCTTAGGTCTTGATAAGACTGACTTGCTTACTACTCCTCATGACCCTCGGAAGTAGGTGGCATCGTTTATTCTATAGATGAAGACTTCAGGTTGGTTAGCAACTTCCCCCAAGCACACAGTGGGTAAGTGACCCTCTGAGGTATGCAACATTGCTAAATCTATAGATGAAGACTTCAGGTGGGTAAGCCCTCCACCTCCCCAACCCCCCCCCCCCCGCTCCCCCGTCCCCTCCCCTACCTCCAGCACAAAGCTGGTGAGCAGCAGACTCAGTCTCTGCATGGAAGGTAGGTTGGAGATCCTTGAACCTCCCTCTGTTGAGAAGACCAGTGCATCTGGGTTGCGTGCAAATACTTCTAAAAGTAGACACAGGGAGTGATGAGGCAGGATGCTTAGAGGAGGGACCCTCTCCCAACTTGTTTGCTTAGTTGCGCTGACATTTTTCCTGATCACCATTGTATGAAAACATGAGCTATTTCTGTTGAACCCATGGAATCATAGGGATAGTGAAAAGTTTAGATCAGTGTGATTTTGTTGTTTTCTGACAAATTTTCTCACCAGGAGATTGTTTCAATTATTGATAATGGGGGTGATTTGGCCTAAAGCTTACTTTCTCCTGAAGTATTTCGAGAGAATAGCTAAATTCTTTAGAAGAAACATCCTGGTAAAGTTTTGCATGCTGGAGTCGAACCAACTTGGGTCAGGTGTGCGACCATGAACTAGTTTGCCAACTTCTCAAAGACTTAGTTTTCTCATCTGAAAACTGGGCACACTCTTCACTACCCCATGGATTGTCATGATGATATGATGCTGTGGTTGACAGAAGGTGCTTAGCCTAATGATGGGCATGCCTTAAACCTCAGAAATCTATGTGCCACATAAGATCGCTCATCATAAAACGAGGTAAGCTGTACTGAGTCCAGTCAGGTAGAACCACACAGAAAGAATCTGGAAAGCACTCGTGAGTACTGGAGTTACCACATGGAGCATGCCTAAATAACTTTGTTGCTTAAAGCCAAGTCCACAGATAAGGTTCGTGTTTTTGAGGCGAGTGTGCTCTGATTATCTGCTCCCAAGGGGCTCATTCCAACCTGAAGGAGGTAGAGAGGGTCCTGTGATAGCTCTGAGGAAGTGCTCAGAAGGAGTGGTCTAGCCCTTCCTTTTATGGTTAGGTTCAAAGAGTCACCAAGCCTTTGAACAAGGAGTTGGTGTGGGTAATCTTGAAATTTTCTTCAGGCTTTTATATCTTTGTATTCAAAATTAGTTTAGGTCTTATGAAAGTAGATAAGTTAATTTAAAAAGGGTTAGCAGAAAAGAACTAAATAAAAAGAATCCCCCTTAACTTCAAGTAATCATAAATAAAGCAGGAAATAAATGCAGAATAACTCCAAAGTAGGTTGTTGGAGGCTGTGTTTTTCTCTCCCCTGGGGCTAAATGACCATTTCATTGTCTATCTCTGATTCCTTTGGAGAATCAGCCCTCATTCACAGGCCTAGAGTCTTTTGCTTCCTTCCTTGATTGAAATAAAAATTCTTTTAAATTCTTTGCAGCAGCAGGAACGGGCCCCAGAGGAGCAGGCACAGGAAATGTCTTTGTTTTAGTGGTCACTGCCCGGACAGCCCCATTCAAGTGGCTCTGAGCAGTCACTGAGGGAATGTCTGAATGGAGCAACTGAATAGGGAAGACGGTCCAAAGAACAGAACATGTTCCCCTTCTCTTAAAGAACCAGTTTGTTTTGAGCGAAGAGTCGTTTCAAGTGAAGATGTGGTTGGCATAGTCCCTTGGAAAAGGCTGTCACTTTCTTTCTATATTACTTCCTAAAGAGTTTCCCTGTAATTCGGGACTTTTTTTTTCCTCTAAAAATTCTAATGACAGAGAGGGATGGTTTAATTTGGGATATTGTATAAAACTGGTTTTCTGTTTTCAAGCTTTTTTAAGCTTTCAAGGTAAGAGTCAGAAAATTGCTTTTTTTTTTCCCTCCCAAGTGTGACTCCTCCCCTCCCCAAGTATGCTGGCACTCCCACCTCATCTCTCTCTTCTCTTCCTCCTTTCCTCTCCTCTCCCCCTTCCCTCCTGTCCTCTTCCCTTCTTAGGAAGTAGCTGATCCTTTCCTCCACATCTTTACATCTCCTGACCCCTAGACCCCCTAACACATTCCCACTCCTGGGATTTCCCTTCCATTTCCCCGGCACGTGCATTCTCTCAATCTCCCCACTCCTCTCCTGTCCCCTGAGAACAGAGAGAAACATCACAAACTGTCTTCTGAAGCCCCTCCTGTGGGCAGACTAGATAACTGAGGGCAAGGAGCCTTGGTCGGGGCGGCACAAACGGTTAACTTGGGTCTGTGGTGCTGAAGCAAGGGCTTTCTCCACCACAGCACACATTTCCTTCCTATGCTGGGCTGTGGCTTCCTAATTCCTACAGAATGACTCGCCTGGACCACAGCATGACCATCTCTCACCAGGATCAGAACCTGAGAAGAGGGGAAAGATTTTTCCCATCCTTCTTGTGCATGCTTCTCAATGCAGCTGAGGGCGGGATTTCCCTCGGTCCAGCGAGGATGTGGCTGGTGGCCTCTCCTGAAGTTGAAGACTGCAGGAAAGCACACACTCACATGATGGAGCTGAAGTTGCCCAGATTGAGGGAGCACAGACTGCACATGAGAGACGTCCCTTGGGGACAGCCTCAGAAATGACCTTGGAGCAGAGACTGTCCAGAGGTTTTTACATACCCATCACTATTGCCTCGTGGTTATGTCTTATGCAACTGGGATATAATATTAGGAAGGCCACTTAGGTTCCATGTGTGGGTTTTGTTCCCTGTCACCACCTTGTGGAGAGGTGCAGGTTAGCACTACTGCCGTGAGGACACAGAACTTGTAGTTTTCACACCACAGATGGCTCCTCTGGTCATTCCTTTTAGTTATACTCTCTCCTCTCGTACGCCAACCCTAGCAATTGTAAATCTACTTTCCACGACTTCAGTGTAAATTAACTTACATGGTGTGGGAACTTTTTTCTCTCATAATAGTGCTTCAGAGACTCATCCAAGTTGTGGATAATTAATTTTTATTCTTGAGTGGTGGTCTGCAGTGCGTGTGAACCTCCATCAGTTTAGGAGGCATTTTGATTGTTTGCACTTTGGGGCAATTTCTGACCGGGGTGCTCTGACATATTCTATTCAGGGCTCTCAATAGTCATTCATTTCACTTCATTGGAAGATGCATGAGATTGCCAGGTTTATGTAAATGTATACTTAACTTTGTAGGAGCTTCCACAGCTGTCATTTCCCAAGTAACCCAGTTCCTTTGCTTTTGACCAGATTGCAGAAGTGATTCAGTTTCCCTCAGCAGCACTGGATATATTCCTTTTTTTGTTTGAGACAGGATCTTGCTATGATGTACAGGCTGGCCTTGCCATCTCTATGTAGCCTTGGCCTCTAACTTGTGGTGATCCTCCTGCTTCATCTTCTTGAGTGCTAGCATAACAGATATATATCACTATGCCTAGCTCATTTCTCTTCTCTCCTTTTCCCTTCCCCTTCCTTCTTTCTTCTTTTCTTTGTGTGTATGTGCAGTTGGCATTGAACTCAAGCTTGGCAGGTACTGATCCTGCTACAAAACAACATCCCCAGCCCTCACCCGCTCAGTGCTAACCGTGGATTTGTTTTAGTAAGTACTTATTCGTAACAGAGCCATGGTTCTAACTTTTATGTTCCTAATGGCTAATGATATTCAAGTCTTGTTTTCTATTTATAGAGCCTCTCTGTTACACTGTCCCAGGATATCTTTTGTTCTTTTTCTAGTGAGATTAAAACAAAAACAATTAAAGTTTGGAGAATTCTGTATATATTCTCTATATAAATTCTTTGTCAGATAAATAATTTGCAAATATTTTACTCTTGGATATAGATTATTCTTCACAGTTTTATTTAAGCATGATTAGCAAAATTGTATAAATTAAAAAAAATATAGTAGGATGTTTGTATATACATATGTATTTGAAAAGGATTATCATAACAATGCCAGATAGGCTATCACATATTACTGCTTTTGCTGTGTGTGGAATATTTAAGAAGTACTTTAAACCCGAACATTTGGACTCTCTGACAAGCATCTCTCTATGTCCCCTCCTCACAAACTCCTGGTGGCCGACATTCCATTCTTTGTTTCATTGATTCTTAGATTTCTTGTATGAGAGATTTTTATGAGACTTGTCTTCCCTGGCTTGTTTTACTTAGCGCATTGCCTTCAAGAAGTGGTAAGATTTTCCTCTGTTTTATGGTTGAATAGTTTCTAGTTTGTATGTATGTATACATATGTGTGTGTGTGTGTGTATCACATTGAACATGATATAGTAGTTTTTATTGCCTTTGCATATACAGAACTGGGATTTTTTAGATACTGTAGTGTTCAGTTTTCAACTTCTAAAGGAAGCTCTGTTATTTTCTATAATGGTCGCACCAATTTACATCCCATCAGAACACATGGATTCCTTTCTTGACACATTCATACCAATACTTTTTATCTTTCTGTCATTCAAATATCCTAATGGGTGTGTGGTAGTATCTTACTGTGTTTTTAATTTGCATTTCTTGGGTGACTTGTGCTATTGAGCACAAATTTTCCTGTATGTGAACATACTAGTTTGGAGCTGTTTATCTTCTTCCATTGCAATTGAGTTGCATGAGTTCCTCATATATTTTTGGATCTTATTCCATATTACATAGATGGTTTATAAAAAATCTTCCTCTGGTCCAGAGGTTGCTTCTTGATTTTGTTGATTATTTTCTTTCCCATGCCGAAGCCTTTCAGCTTGATCCAGCCTTACTTGTTCACTGTTGCTTTTATTGCTTGATTTCTGGTGAATATCCAAGAACCTTTACCAGGTCCAGTGTGACAGTGGGCTTTTCCTTACATTGTTTTCTAGGAGTGTCATGGCTTCTGCTCTCACACTCAGTTGATTTCAAGTGACTCTTGGGAGGGTAAAAGTCAGGGTGGCAAATTCTTTCCCAGTCTGCCGCTCATCTTCACATTCTCCTAACAGATGCTCTGGTAAAGCAAGCTGCAAGCTTTGATGAAGTCTACTTTATCATTTCCACCTCCTTTTGTGGGCCATATTTTTGCTTCTTGCTTAAAACCTCTTCACTGGCATCTCTGGTCTTGAGGGGTCTCTCTTTTCTTATCATATCAGCGTTTTGGGAGCTGGGCATGTGGCTCAGTTGGTAGAGTGCTTGCCTAGCATTCACAAAACTCTGGGCTCCACCTCCAGCCTTGCTTGCCCACTTTTGCTTTTGTTACCTGTAGCAGTAATACATTACTGTTGCTAACGAAATAGGAACTACTGATTTGTCTTGAACAATGTGTGACTTGGAAGGTGGAGATGAGGAGACATTTGACTGATTTTTTTTTACCCTCCCCCCTTTTTGTGCTTGTTTCAATTTTCCAAATAAGATAACTGTATGATACAAATGATTACTTTCTTACTTGTAAGACATGAGTTTTTGCTCAGCAATAGAAGAGTATTTGCTTGTTTCTCTCTCTTTTTTAAAGCAAATCTGTTTTAAAAAGCTTTAAATGTTTACCTTATAGTTTACACAGAAAAGGAATAGAAGAATTTTTTGAATTCTTAGGGAGGAAAATGTAGTCATTGCTTTGATAAAATTGCAAGGGGACTCTATGGGAAGCTCCCATTTAGCCAGTGCAGTATGGTGTATGGCAGTAGACAGGGTCAGAGTTCATGAGAAGAGCTGTCCTGACATTGATTGACAAGTCAGAAACTATCAGAATCAGAATGAAGAAGAGGTTGCCTGTGACTTGTGCCTATACTTTTGAAAGACACAAAGAAAGAAGAACAATTATATTTAAAGTTGATGTCTGACAATACTGAGTAGATTGATCTTATCTTTATATATAATTTTATCATGCACAAAATTTTATCATGAAGTTAGCTGAGTATTCTGTCTCTTACGTGTTTTCAAATGGTATGCTACTCCATGAGTTTTATGATATCCCCAAGCTGTTTATCTGTCCCAGTGTACCATTAAACAGTTGCCAAGGCTCTAAACATTTGTGAATTTCAGTGTTTCTTCCTCTTCCGGTCCTGCTTAGTGGTCTTAGATCTTTGAGTGAAAACTCCATTTTTTTTTCCGTGTACACTCTTTCATGGTGATAGTTCTTGGGCTGCAGGGACAATGTGGGTCTGGAGCGTTTGCAGGAGCTAGAGTGTGCACAGGTTGATGCATTTGACTTACAAGGGAACTTCTCTTTCTTTCACATGGTAGAATGAGCGCTGCCTTAGTTATGTGTCTTGACCTTTTCAGGTGAGAAGCCAGCAGAATGTTGACAGAAGACAAGGGCAGGCCACCCTTCTCAGACGTGGAAGCCCAGAGTCTCATTATTTCCTTTCCCAGCAAAGGAGCTGTGAACCTGTCCCAGGAGTGGCTTTGGCTCAGTCTTATTGCTATATGACCCCCATGTTCTTTCCTTAAGTTGCATCCCTGGAGACCACCAATATACCCATTAAGGATCTATTGCTCTGTATGGAAATGGGAGACCTACTCGGATTGAGTCTGAAACTTTGATTACTTTTCTTCTACAAAATCTCCACTGGTTTTGTGTGCGCTCCAGGCCCTGGGAAACCTCCCGGTAGAATTCAGTGTAAGCTGATCTCATGCTGGTCTACGGTGTCATCCTTTCTTACCCAAGTGCTTGGTGAGCTTTTTATAGTCCCCTCACTGCAGAGCCTCCCCCTTCTGCGCCCTCATTACGCTAAACGAGGAGACCAAACGGTCATTTTAGAATTTTCTCATCGGTCTGCTTTCAGGAACTTAGCCATTTCCCCTTTTATTTGTCTTGACTTCTGAAGTCTGTTAACTTCTCTTGGAATTGGCCCACAGTGATAAGAGTAACCGGAGAGGTGCTTGCAGTAGTGTGATGTCATAGGTAAAAATAAGCCTATATCAGCTTTATTTCCCAGAATGGAAGTAGAGGGCTGCTGTTTGTAATTTAGACTGGGGTCATCGTAACTCCTATGCTCTCTGCCCTTCTTTCTTCTCTCTTAGTGGTGGGAAGGCTTGGTTTCTACCCTAGTTTGCATTTCTTTCTTTCTTGCTTTCTTTGGGGGGGGGATTGTGGGGGTAGAATTTAAATGCTGATGAACAACAAGAGCCAGCTGATCTCTGCTCTATTGAAACAGAAATCTTTGCTATGGCCTTTTGGACTGATCATAATTTAGACTCCCACGGCCAGAGAACTCATTGCTTCACATGGTGGTCCATTCCATTTGTAGAGAGTTTATATTGCTAAAAAAGCCTTCCCATATATTGACTCAAAGTTAGCCTTCTTGTGGTTTCTGACCCTTCAGTCTTAGTTGTGTGCTTGCTGATACAATTAATCCTTTTCCTACATAAAAGCCCTTGAAAATAAGATAGAATTACAACATTTCTCGGCTTTGTGTAACTTGATGTTTTTATGAGCTTCTATTTATTTCTCTTTGCTCAGGGTCACTGCTAATGCTGTCAGATCAAACAGTATGTTTTCAAGCTGATGTTGAAGTCAGTCGTTTCTCTTCTGACCATTCTAGCACTCATGTGTTTGGTTGTGGGTTCCTTAGTTCTCGTGATTCTTCTTTTATGCATGGTATCTGGATTCTTACACTTTCAGTGCTGCTTCTTATCTCTAATTTATGTTTTTGTCCTAGTTAGGGTTTCTATTGCTTCGAGGAAACACCATGACCCAAAAGCAAGTTGGGGAGGAAAGGGTTTATTCAACTTACACTTTCACATTGCTGTTCATCACCAAGGGAAGTCAGGACAGGAACTCAAACGGCAGAAATCTGGAGGCAGGAGCTGATGCAGAGACCATGGAGGGATGCTGCTTACTGGATTGCTTTACATGGCATGCTCAGCCTTCTTTCTTACAGAATCCAAGCCCACCAGCCCAGAGATGGCACCACCCACAGTGGGCTGGACCCTTCCCCATCCATCACTAATTGAGAAAATGCCTTACACTGGATCTTATGGAGGCATTTTCTTAACCAGGGCTCCTTCCTCTGTTGATTCTAGCTTCTGATAAGGTGACACCCCAAACCAGCCAGTACAGCTGTCCAGTTCACATCTCTGATTTTCTGATGTCTCCTGCTTTGGTCACCTTAAATATCTTCCTACAAATCTGCATCTTTCATTGACAGCCATCAGATTGATGTTCTCAAGGGAGTTTGTTCAGACCAGTGTGTAACCATGAGCAGTATGCCTTGGAATGTACTTTCCAGATGGTGTCCTGCAATGGGGGACCAGCAGACACACAATACAACTATCTCCACTTCTCTACAGTACCTGGGCGTGGCCTCGGCTGATTCAGTTGTCAAGTATCTCAATGTGGCAAGAAGATGCCATTCCATTGTGTCAAAATCTGAACTCACTGTCAAGGACTCAACACAGGATGCTGCTAAGTCAGTTAGGGGATACGGCTAGCTGGGTTGCTTAAGTTCATGTGAATGATGCAATCATTTAATCAAAAGAGGAAATATAACTTCTTGGCATAATAGGTTCTTTATGAACCCACCTCAGCTCTGCTTCTTATAGGTTGAAAAACTGGTGTGAATGTAGCCGGGCATTGTAGGCAGTGTCTGAGTGGGGAGAATAGCCACAGGATCAACTGGGAAGAGGTCATCTATGTTGATTGCAATCGTCTCAGTATGCATCTGAAGCCTCATAATGAAGGGCAGTTGTATTTAAGGCAAGTTCAGTGGAGGATGGGGCTTTGGAGCATCTGACTTGGAACAAGACTGAGTTTCAGGCCCTGCATATCACATGGCACAGGCAGGCAGGCCAGTGAGAGGAGCAAACATGTGGAGCACAGGAAAAGCTGGCTACAGCATAATGAGCAGCTATAAAACAATTCATGTGTTATCCCATGAAATGGTCCTGGAAAGGCATATTTGAAGGAAAAGTTAAATATTGATTTCATTGAACTTTGTCACTATATTTTAAACTTGACTTGGATTACAATTTGGCAGATGGAATCTTTTCGTTCCTTGTTTTCTGGCCTTTTATCCCCCCCTCTATGGTGACAGAGTGCTCACCACACCGACTGTGACTTTTCTCAACAAAACTTTGCAGCAGCAACTCTTAAATATAAGCGGACACTAGATTTACTCGACAGTCTTGTTTAAATTCAGACTTCTGAGTTTAATTTTTGCTTCTGCGCATTGGGGTGGAGTTCAGGGAGACTGTGTTAAAGTACCCTGTGTGCCTTGCAAGGGGTCTTTGTGTTCAGAGATCAAGCCCGGACCACCACAGGGCTAGGAAGGATAGTGATTTTCTGCCTAGCTAATGGGTGCTGTGAGTCTGTTGTTAAAGGATCATCTGCTTTGGTGATTCATTTTCCTGGGACAGAAACGTCTTCCTTGTCCTTCTCCTGTTCTTCACAAAGTTCTTTTTATTTTTAATTATGTTTATGTGTGTTGTATATATTATACACACACACATGAGCTCAGGTGTCTCTGGAGGCTAGAAGAGGAAACTGGGTCATCCGTGCTTAGAGTTCCAGGTGGTTCTGAGCTGCCTGCCTGAAGGACTGGTGATGGAGCTCGGATGCGCTCTTAACTGCTGAGCCATCTCTCCAGCCCCAAAGTGTCGCTTCTTGAGCTTCATTGGACTATGGAGACAATCAATGAAACTGGAATCGTTGTAAGGAATTTCTGTAGCTTTGTGCAAAATTAGTAAAAATATTATGTGTTCTCTTTGGTTACAGAATTGAGAAAACAGTACCAGTTAGATAGAGGAACATGGCTTCTTCCATTTGTGCAGAGCTGCCCCAATGAACAGCAATTTTTACTGACATTGTCTCAATTCATCCTTATAACAATTTTGTGTGGTTAGTGTTGCTATTCTCTTCTTATTTCAATCTTACAAAGGTCATAAAATATAAATATCTTAATCTGAATAGTACTTAAGCTGATATTACTGAAAATTTAGGCAGGGATTTTTCCTATTAATTAATTTATTTATTCACTTTACATCACAATATCAGTTCCCACTCCCATAGCTCCCCTTAACTCCCCACACCCCCTTCTCTTCTGAGGCTCTCCCACCTTGGAACATCAAGTCACTGCAGGACTAGGCACATCTTCTTCCACTGAGGTCAGACAAGGCGGCCCAGTTAGGGAAACAGGATCCACAGGCAGACAACGGAGTCAGGGACAGTTTTCCTCCAGTTTTTTGGGGGACCTGCATGAATTAGGCAGGATTTATTATATAACAGGAACTATATTTTTTTTGAAAATTTTATTAGATATTTTCTCTATTTACATTTCAAATGTTATCCCCTTTCCTGGTTTCCCCTCCAAAAATCCCCTGTCCTATCCCTCCTTCTCCTGCTCACCAACCCACCCACTCCCACTTCCCTGCCATGGCATTCCCCTACACTGGAGCACAGAGCCTTCACAGGACCAAGGGCCTCTCATAAATTCTTTACAAATGTTTCTAAAATAGAAAAGAAGTTGAAATTCAATGCACAGACTATTGGACTGAATGGCACACTGCATTTAGTGTGCTCCATCTTGGGGCACTTGACTCACTGTCCAGTATAGTAGCTGTCATGATCTTGGGGTATTTGACTCTCTGACTGGTAAAATAGCTATTACGATCACTGACCTCAGTTTCATAGTTGTGAGAAGCAGAAAGAAAACAATCTGAATTCTTAAGTTCTAAAGGAATTTATCTACTAGAAATAGCTCTTCTTAGTAATCTAGCAAGGTGCAGATATAAAGGTGGGCCTTGGCTTGATTTCTTTTCTGAAACTTTACTGATGAACCCATCTACCGTGAGACTGCAGAGGTGAGCATACAGCACTGATAGAGCAGTGTAGACTCTGGTGCTGTTCATCTGCTGCATGGCTCCTGTCTCCTGTGCAGGGGACTCAGCAGGAGCTAAATTGTGTGAGATTTATAATTACGGCACCAATTTTGGTCTTGAAGCATTTGATGACCTTTTTTTTTTTTTTTTTTTTTTTTTTTTTTTTTTTAAAGGAGGTCTTCTGTCTCTAAAGCTGCGTTTACTGATTGGTGTGTGGGAGAGAGTGTGGGTGTGAACGTGCCACGGCGTGCTGGAGGCCAGAGCACAAACTTCAAATGCTCGTTCTCAACTTCTACCATAGAATCCTGCCTGAGATTGAACTCGGATTCTAAGACTTATGCTGCAAATGCTTTTTCACACTGAGCCATCCCACTTTATTTAGAGTTACATTTTAGATGTTGCCATTTTTAATGTTTGTTATCATCCAAAGGCATTTGGTGATTCTCAGAGTAACCCTAGAATTTTGTCTCATTAATATACCATGGAGTAGTCACAGACAAGTAATATTCAAGCATTCTACCCTCTGCAAGAAAATCCTCAAATTACATTCAGTGCTACCTTAAATATGAACAAATGTGGATAGTAGGAAGTGTGACACCAGGCAAGTCATTTTCCTTCTAAGCTACATTTCCTCACCCACCTATTGACTCCTTAAGGTTTTATGACACTCAGTAGGCACAGTTAACTTTGCTTCTCTCTCCTTTTTTTGCAAAGATTTATGTGTGTCACAAAACCCACATTATCCATTAAAATCTGCTTCAATCTACCTTTGCCATTGCTAGTAACCTCTCCCACTTCACTGTAAGTACATCTCCTGGGCATATACCCAGAAGATGCTCCAACATGTAATAAGGACACATGCTCCACTATGTTCATATCAGCCTTATTTATAATAGCCAGGAGCTGGAGACAACCCAGATGTCCCTCAACAGAGGAATGGATACAGAAAATGTGGTAAATTACACAATGGAGTACTACTCAGCTATTACAAAAGGATAATTCATGAAATTCTTAGGCAAATGGATAGAACTAGAAAACATCATCCTGAGTGAGGTGAGGTAATCCAATCCTAAAAGAAAGCACATGGTATACACTCACTGATTAGTGGATATTAGCCCCAAAGCTCCAAATAACCAGGATTCAATTCACAGACCACATGAAGCTCAATAAGAAGGAAAACCAAAGTGTGGGTGCTTCAGTCCTTCTTAGAAGGAGAACAAAATACTCACAGGAGCAAATATGGAGATAAAGTGTAAAGCAGAGACTAAAGGAAAGGCCACCCAGAGACTGTCCCACCTGGGGATCCATCCCATACACAGTCACCAAACCCTGACAGTATTGTGGATGCCAATAAGTGCATGCTGAAAGGTTCCTGATATGGCTGTCTCCTGAGAGGCCCTGCCAGAGCCTTACAAATACAGAGGCAGATGTTAGTAGCCAATCATTGGACTGAGCGCAGGGTCCTTAATAGATGACTTAGAGAAGTGACTTAAGGAGTTGAAGGGGTTTGCAACCATAGGAAGCACAATATCAACCAACCAGATCCCCAAAGCTCCCAGGGACTAAGCCATCAACAAAGGAGTACACATGGCTCCAGCTGCATATGTAGCAGAGGATGGCCTTGTCATGCACCAATGGAAGGAGAGGTCCTTGATCCTATGAAGGCTCTATGCCCTAGTGTAGGGGAAATCAAGGGTGGGGAGATAGGGGTGTGTGTGTGTGTGTGTGTGTGTGTGTGTGTGTGTGTGTGTTTGTGTGTGTAGGAACATCCTCATAGAAACAGGGGCAGGGAGGATGTGATAGGATGTTTCCGGGAGGGAGGGAAACTGGGAAAGGGGATAACATTTGAAATGTAAATATCCAATAAAAGAAAATATCCAATAAAAAAAAAGAAAGAAAGCCAGAATTCATCAGTAGGCCTTACATGTTGTCACAAAAGACAGATGAGTAAGAACCTGGACACTCCTTTGTGAGGTGCAACATGGTTGTGAACACAGCTGTATGACAGTTTTGGCTGTTGGGGCACTGTCAACGTGAATAATGAATCTCTGGCTTTCTAGTGTACAGATGGCATTGCACTTTCTTGTATGTTTGTCTGTTTTGCCTTTTTCTATACCATATTTGTCCTCAAACATAACGTTGGTAAAAATCTCTGGAAAGGGGACTGAGGGTGTTGCGAGAGAGAAAAAACCTGAAAGCTGTCTCCGAGCACAACTTCAGAACAACATTGAGTCACCTGTCAGCCTGCCCCTGTGTCCAGGCCTGAGACTCTGATTTCGTCTCAATCCAATCCTCCTATTCTTGATACCCTGAAATTACTGCGCTGTTCTTCCCCACTCCCTAGTACAAATGGCTGATTTTGGAGTGAGTGAAAGCTACATTAAAATATTTATTCTTCTAGTAGTAACTGTTGGATTTTTCACAAGGAACTATATTTTAATTCTAAAGTTTATTTTCCCTTTCAACCTCTAAGAATGATGTGAGGTGAGCATTATTTTTATTACTATCACGAGGCTTAGTATTTCTTTAAGTTGGCTCTTGATGAGGTTAGGTAACCCAAACTTCTCGAGGTCATGCCTCCCGTCAATGGCGGAGCCAAGATTCAAGCTAGGCTTGTCCGACAGACACCAGAGTTCATGCTCTCCTTCTTGGTAGTGTGAAGGCAGATTGCCTGGACTGATTACAATCCTCTCATTAGATGCCTCTTTTCTAAAGTTGGTATTTCTGGGCAAGTTACCCATACGCATTACAACAGGCTGCCAGTGTACATGCATTGTACAAAGCTATGCTACAGTTCACCCTAGAAATAAAGGAACAGAAGGCTGTATCTGAAAGGACCTTTAGTACAAAAGCTAAAACCAAGTTACAGGTTGTAGTTACACATTTTAGAAAACCTGGTAAAAACAAGTGTTTCATACTTTACGGTTTGGGAGCTGGGAAGGCTCACTCGAGTTGTGATAATGTCAGCCATTCTTTGAGAGGCTCTGCTTGAGGACTGTTTCCTCTCCCATTTATGGGATCGTGTTTCCATTACTAACACTAACTGACGTTTGACCTTTCACTCTCTGCCCTCGGCTCCACTGTATCTGTAGCTTCAGTGTACACTGTGGCCTTTGTGTTTTAATCAGAAGTTGACGTTCATGAAAAACATTTGTAGTGCTGTGTTCATGCTTTCTGCCCATCGATAGAAAGGACTCATTGACATGTTTTTTTTTTCTGGGATTCTCTTAGAAACTCATGTTTCCAAGTGTTAGTTCTGGTAGTTCTGGTTGTAACCCAATACTGATTGTCTACCCAGATGAAACAGAAGAATGACTGACCATTCTTGCTCCCGGAGTATTTTCTACTAGCTGGGTCTCATAAAGATTCAGTATGGAGCTAGGTGTGGTGGTGTATACTCATAACCCTAGCCTATGGAGGCTGAGGCAGGAGGATGATGAGTTTGAGGCCAACCTGGGCTACACAGCAGAAAGTTTCAGTATGAATAAATGACTCATATTGCTTTGCTCCGACATCTAATTGTCCCTCTTACAAAATGTTTTATCCATAGTTTATGCTATCTGAATTTTAGTATGTACCAACTGCATCTTACTACATTTTTTTTTCTGCCACTCTGGGATGTAGTTTCAGAATAGTTGTTGCCTGTACAGCATGTGGCATGACTCTTTTCTTGAGTTGATTTTTATCTCTCACGGTCCCATTCTTTTTTTTTTTTTTTTTCCCCCGAGACAGGGTTTCTCTGTGTAGCTCTGGTTGTCCTGGAACTCACTCTGTAGACCAGGCTGGCTTTGAACTCAGAAATCTGCCTGCCTCTGCCTCCCAGGTGCTGGGATTATAGGTGTGCGCCACCACTGCCTGACTTTCACGATCCCATTCTTAATAATGATGGGAAGAAGACCTAAGTAAGATCAGTTCAGGTCCGTATTTCCCAAGAGCTTTTCTTGAAGAAAGAGTCCCTGAGAAATGTTGAGTTCTGGTTTTTGATAGAGATTACAATTCCTGGAGGATTTGAATCTAGCCTGCAACCAAGGTGTTTTGGGGGGGGGGGGAATGGGGTGAGGCTCCTCAGAGGCCTCTGGAGGATGCCCTGAGCCATTAGGGAGGGCAGTGCCTGCAGAGAAGGGTGCTTTGTAGTA
Source organism: Montemys delectorum (assembly GCA_019843815.1). Taxonomy (NCBI): domain Eukaryota; kingdom Metazoa; phylum Chordata; class Mammalia; order Rodentia; family Muridae; genus Montemys; species Montemys delectorum. Next base: position 17,844 of record JADRCD010195899.1, on the reverse strand, counting down.
CAAGTATTTATCCACTCTAAAAATGTGGCTATGATATGGGCCATTCTTGCTCTCCCCCCCCCCCGTTTCACACTATGAGTTAGAAAAACCCAGAGTAGCTGTTGTTTTTCCACCTTAACATCAAAACACGCATGGCTCTGTGTCTCACAGTGAAATACAAGCAGATCTCTGGCCTGCACTGTGGTTGGTGCAATTAGATTCCAGGTTGTCAGTCTTTGGGAACATCTGAGAGCCCAAGGCCCTGAGTGACCCTGGGAATGGCCTTCGTTTTACCTCTGGGAATTGCATTGAGCAAAGCTGGTTGCTGAGCCAAGGAGTAAGCCAGGAGGTTAGTTAAGGGTTATTCTCTCTCCTTCCAGCAGGTGGACAAGCTACCAAGGAGAACAGAAGAAAGGAAGGATCTATTACAGAATGATGCGAAACTTACTCATTTATTTTTAATTGAAGAGAATGAGATCCTGTTTAACTATTGGTTATTTACATGTATAGTATCTTTAAAAAAAAATTGTGTTTGGAGTATAGGGATATAACCCTGGTCTGTTATGTTAACTAGTGGCTATCTGCTGGTATTGTACTGTATCTAGAACCAAAATGTCCCATATATTCTTATACAAGAACTAAAATATAATATAAGACGTTCCTTGATGCTAGAGAGTTTTGTAATATAGAAAAGATGTAGTGCGCTTGTCTGTCTCAAGTTGAGAGCATTTGCAAGGTTGTTCACAAGAAGGAGAGGGGAAAACCCCTTGTGCACTCAGAGTGTGAGTATTGGACAGTAAAAGGACTCGTGCTAAAGATATGGAGCAGATGGAGATTGACCTGAGTTTTTAACAGGGTAATGAAAAGAGACCTAGATGTTCAGAGAGAGGTTAGTGCCATTCCAAGTGGGAAGAGAGGTGAGTGTGAGGAGACAGATTTGGAACCAGTTGTCAGCAAGTCACATGTTACTTGTGAATTGTTACCAGTCCAAGCACACTGGGTTGATCAACAGAAACTTTCCATGATCTTGGAAAGTTATGTTGAATTTCATTATTATGCCATAGACAATAGGAAAGAAAGAGCCTTAGGTTTTTAAGGCCATGCAGTGTGCTTGCAGATCATTGCTCAGGTAGCAGGGGCTAGAATAGATTGGAGTAGTGGAGTCAAGTGTGACGGAGACTGCTTGTGGCTGTCTTGTGATGTTCTCGCAGAATAATGAGGCTTTATGGTAGGATGTTGGGAATGTCTACAAGGCTGGGGGAAAAATGAGTTCAATTTCTGACCTGTTGCCTTTCAGGTGTCAGGGATCAGAGCTCAGGGGAATAGCTAGTAATCATAGATAGGATCCCAATTCGAGATGTTAACATTTGTTCATGTATTTTTGAGGAGCCTTGGAATGGTAGTTTAGGATGTGTTCAGTGTATGGTGAACACTGAGGGGGAAATGCCGAAAGCCAAGTTTTGAACCTTAGGAGCTGCTGCCAGCCAAGGGGGTGGAGGCAGACAAAAAGGGTAGTCAGCAAATGCGACAAAGAGTCTGTACAAGAACACAGAGAACACCCAGGGAAACCATGCGAGGAGAGAATTTCAACAGTGCTAACTGAAGCATAGAGGTCAAGGGGATTGAAGGCTTGAGAAAGGCCTAGCATATTTGTGAAGGGAAAGGCGTTGGGAGACTTAAGACATTTGTTCCCAGTGAATTCTCAGTGTAAAAGTGTACGAGGATTTTCTGGATAGTCTGCATGACCAGGAGATTAATGTTTAATAAATAAATCCCTTCTGTAATTGCTTTATCACATATGACTGGGCGTCTGGGTCTTCAGTATCTCAAGGGAAGTTGTGAGTCCACATCTCGAAGGAACTGGCGTTAGATTTCTCATAGTATGCAAATAAATCAGGTGGTCTGGTGCAAAATGTGGGAGAGGAGATGAAGTTTTCTGGCTTATTTGGCTCTCTAGAAAATCTCTGGGAAAAGAATAAACTTCTGCAAGCATTCGAAAGCCTCCTGTTGAACCCGTTAATTTGTTGTGTGCTAAAGCACAAGGTTGGTAAGGCTCAGGCTACTACTTGTAGAACTGTGGACCATGAGAAGAATCAGGTTAAAGTTTACCAAAGTAAGTAACAGCAACTTATATGCAGATAGAAGCTCCAAATAAAAATTTGATCAGTCGTGAATCAGACCTCTAAATTTAATGGCCTACCATTCATGTCATGCCAGAAGAACATAGCCATTTTGTAAGGAGCATCAGGCTAGCGGTGAAAAGTTAAACAGTGAAAACTCGGATTTTACAGGGAGTAAGGCACTTTCTCATGACTCAAGGAGAGATGTATTGTATATATAATTTACCTCTTCTTTGACTCATTAGTATTCTCAATGATAAAGCCTGGAACTATGATGTATACATGACCTAACAGGTATAATTGGATGAATATTTTTGGTAAGTACATGTGATTTCTCATTTATCACATTATAGAAGACTAGTGGAGAAGGAATGAAGGCAAAGATAAGATTAGAAATGCTGTTTAAATCTCATATCTGCTATGGTCTGATGGTGGTTGTCTACAACCAAGTATGGGCTAATGTCATTGTGAACATGACTTCAGTGAGCTCACGGACTTGCTGCATGTGCAGCAAAGCATGAGGTGTCTATATTGTTTCTCTGATGCAATGTCTAATTTTCCATTGCTCTGTAAAAGTTACATCAGACACATAAACTTTAGGCTGTGTTTACATTTAGATTGCATAGGATTTAAATTTTTTTTTTTGGTCATCTATGCAAGCTGATACTTAACTAGTTAACAGTTGGTTCAAAAGCAGGCTGCTTATTGGACTTTCGTAGGCAACTGAACCAATACTTTGCAAAAGGTCTAAACATCAGCCTTAATATTACTTAATTTTATTCTCTCTCATGATTAAAAAACTTCAAGATGATGTACTTATTATATAAACTGAAACAATACAAACTGAGTTATAAATTGGTTAAGCAAGTCAGAGAGAAACAAGAAACTTTAAAAGAGTCAAGAAAGAACACTGATGTAGCAGCTTGTAGCAGCTATGATCACCAGGTGTGTGTGTGTGTGTGTGTGTGTGTGTGTGTGTGTGAGTGATTCTTTTTCTGCACTTGATAGACAATGTATAACACTTAGCTAGTTTGTAGACAGAATGGCTTAGAAACTCATTTATTTAGAACCACAAATGTTACCAACATAAAATCCAGAATGCAATACAGAGAACTATGTGTAACATCATAAATTGTGGTCTTAACAAAGTCTTGCTGAACGCCAGTCAAATTCCCGGACTTTCACTGAGCTGGCTTCTTAAGTCCATAGTCTGCAGGTGTCACTTGAAGAAGCCCTTCTGCAAAGTCAATTTAACAGTGTCTCTTCAGGGTCAATTAGATGCTTCATTGGGGTAACCTTTTTTCCATCTCAGTGTTTTGGATTTCCAAGACAGACACTGTGCTGCTGATGTTCCCCTGTTCTTCAGTCTGGGCACCTTCATTGAAAGCATTCTCTTGGTAAGCTGCCATTTTACTGCTGGTCAGTAGGACGGGTAAACCTTTAGAACATCACTGGGTACTGAGGGAATTGTTACACAATCACTTATTACAGCATGAGATAAAGAGGTTCCAAGGAAAAAAAGATGAGGCTCCTTATTTACCCAGTGGGCGCAAGAGGAATTTAACTTGAAAAAGATTCCCAGCTGTAGTTTCCATGAGCAACTTTTCTTAAGCCAGAAGTACATCTTTCTGAAAGAAAGGAAATGGAGCAATCAGAAAAGTAGCTGGTCTCCCTGCTTAGGAAGGTTTTTTATTTTATTTCATTTTATTTTATTTCATTTTATTTTATTTTATTTTATTTTATTTTATTTTATTCTATTTTATTTTCCTGCCAATCTCATGGGCTGCTATGGAGCAGATTCCCACTGACAGGTGTGGGATTAATCTTCGCAGAACTGCCTGTTCATTCTATTTCCCTTGGCATGGGATCCAGGCTATTGGAGATGTTGTAAAACTCATCATATTACATCATGGGTTGATGTTAGATGTTAGTTCAGGTTTGGCTATTGGGCTGTTGTCTTTCTTTCCTTCTTTCCTTCTTTCCTTCTTTCCTTCTTTCTTTCTTTCTTTCTTTCTTTCTTTCTTTCTTTCTTTCTTTCTTTCTT
>JADRCD010195899.1:0-13691 GCA_019843815.1 Montemys delectorum | reverse complement strand
CTTTCTTTCTTTCTTTCTTTCTTTCTTTCTTTCTTTCTTTCTTTCTTCCTTTTTTTTTTTTTTTTTTGCATTCGTTGAGACCTGGGCAGGGAAGAATTTATGTCTGTGACCGACCCAGAAAGAGAGAAAACATGTTGTTTGAAATCTTTGTATAGTGGTGAGGTGGTTTGTGATGCTTCTTTTGTAGCGAGTTAGTCAGTATGCCTGTTGGAGAGCATTCCTGATCCCATGATGAATCAAAGGCTGATTGGCTTTCTAAGGAAGGTACCTGGAAACCGCAGTATGGGGGATTCTGCCATTAGTTGTAGAAAATGTGTTTGTCATTGATTTGAGGATGCGAATGCAGGAGTTGCCTCTTGCTGAACTAGTCTGCTTGCTGGTTTGAACATAGTTGACTTTCTTCTGCTGGTGAAAGGGGGATAACAAGTTGTACCCAAAATGTTTATAAATATTACACGAAGAGTATATTTAATTTAAAATATAACAGGTTTCCAGATCTTTTTTTAAAAAGGTCTTTTTATCTCTGTCATATGTTCAGTTTATTCCACAAAGTAAATTATGTACAATTTACTCCTTTGCTGAGACTACTTAAATCTCTTTCTGTAAATTGAAGCTTTTAGGCTGGCTGAAGGAATAAAGCATGCTTGTTCAGACATAAGCATTTAGCCGGAGTAGATTGGGAGTGATGATCTCAGTGGTAGGAGCAGTGAGCTGCATTTAAACCCACAGGCTGGAGGTAAAGGATGGAGGTTTAGAAGAATCACTGCACTTCTTTACAGTGGGGTGAATGCCTTTCTCACGTTCCCAGGAGCTAGGATTGACCCTGGAGCTGCAAATCCTAGGTGTTTGCCCCGTGATCTCTGGACTGGCTGTCTGTTTGCTTTTGGGAATAGGTGATTCTTAAAAACCTTCCTGAGAAATTTCTAGGGGGTTTAAGTAAGATATTCCTAAGAGAAAAGGTAGTCATAAAACTGAGTCATTCTTTTCCATAATTCTTCAAAGTTGATGAAGCCATGTGCTGGCCCTCCTTTCTTCCCATGCTGAGGATGTGCCAGGGAGCTCACTTGTTTTAGGTGGACACATGGTCATCCATCATAGAGAACATCTGTGCAGCCTCTAGTTCTGTGGTACTGGGTCATTCAGCAGTTGTTTTCGGGTCTTTGATGTCTCTTCCACCTGAACCAAATCTTTTAAACTTGTTTTTGTCCTTTTCTTTCTTTATCTTAAGTAAAACCGTAATGTGTTTTTACTTCCATAGCTTGAATCATATGGAGGCAAACTAGTATAATGTAAATGATGAAGCCTGGAGGTTTCTCTTCCCCCCTTCTCTCAATCCTACTTTGGTTACCTTCTGCGCCTTTCTTGGTGGACTCACATGCCTGTAGAAAGATGTTACTTTGCATTTTGCAACAGAAGTAATTAGAAACTGATGTATCTCACACACAAAAGTTGAGATTGTTGGTTGTAAGCAATGCCTGGAAGATGGCAATGTTCTGGTCCTTCAGGGTTGTTTTTAGTCAGAGTTGTAAGCATTGTCAGTTTGGAGGCTGTTAGTTAGGATTAGTCACAATCCCTTAAGTACTAAAAGGTGATGGTGAGGGATGGATGACGACTATTTCTGTTGGTTATATGTGGCATCTCTTATATTTTCTGATTTGAAAATAAAAAGTAATTTTCTTATGTGTGTTTGGAATTTTTCAGAGTTGATAATGAAAAGCAGCTCTTTTTTTTTTCCACATTGAAAATGAGAAAAAATAAGAAGTGCTATATCCTTGTGTCTCTGTTGTCTGACAGAGCCCAGTTTTTCTTACTGGCAATGGAAAAGAGTGTAGCGAGTATGAAACTTCACTCCCTGCTTTTTCTCATCTGATTTTAAAGTATTACCGGAGGCAAAAATCCCTTAACCATTTACTAGAACTAAAGACAGGTTCTTACAAAGTATAGGTTGTTTGCAGGACTGAAGAGCATTGGAAGTAAGTCTTGGCTCCAATGACTGGCCACAGTTAGAGCCAATAAGCCCAAGTGGCTCAGCTCAGTTGTACTCAGTGGCAAAAGACATTCTGAGGTTTCCCATGTATTAGGAGGGGGCCCAAGACAAAGAAGGCCTTGTAAAATCCAGCCAGAGGCTTGGCTGTGGGTCAGAGTCCTTGAAGAATCTGCATTAACTGTGCCCTGCCCAGGGGCCTGCTGGTACAGCTCTGGTGCTGGCAACCATCGGCATCGAGGAAGGACATTGCTTCTCTTGGAGTGTTCTCCAAGCTTTGCTGCTTACTGAGTATATCATTTTCCTAGAACACTGAGCTGCCCATGTAGTTTCCTGTGTCCTCTCTGGGAAACGGCATATCCCACACATGAGTTTATTGCTAAGACGTCTGTCTACCCTTTGCTTTGTAGCATGTGGTTGTTCTTGTAGAAGATTACCACTTATCCTCGCATCGGTATTTCTCATTTGATTTATACACATACACACAAATGTGCACATGTAAACATACTTTGGCAAAGAAAATAATGTTTGGACCATTACAAGAATGTAAAGAATACATATGTATAACTATGTGAGTATAGTAGCATTGACAAGCAGAAGGCCTTGGGTCAAGTCCTACCTTTCCCACTCCTTGGTGCTATGACACATTTAAGCCTCGGTTTCCGTTTATAGTCTCTGTCCTGGTGGGTTTGTGAGCCTCATATGAGGCCACATATTACAAAGTGTGAACAACCTCATAAATGTTAGTTATTGTCACTATTTGAAATGTACTCTTCTCTGAATAGTAAAATTTTGATGTAACGCATGAGCTGACTTAGTCCAAGAGAACACGTATCCAACCTAATCTGTCCGACTTTAGCCACCAGCAGTGTTATTTGTGTAAGGCCTAAATAATGAACTGCACGAATGCTAATTTGATCTGTGGCATCCCAAAGTGGCAAGGGATGGAGAAAGGAAGTGTCAGGAAACAGAAATCAAGAAAATCCTCCGTTTGAGGTTGAGTTTGAAAGGAATGAATTTGGTTCTTCATAGTGTTTTACGATTTGTAGTAATGCACAAAAACTTGCCTTTAGCAGCTTAGTCGATAACAATCTTGCATTACCAAATGCATAAACAGGGTCAGATGTCGATTACACACTTTTTGGAATAAATTACGTGGCTTTTTGGGTAAAGATGGAAATAGTGTGAGAGAGGAGACTGAGTACTTCCTAAGAGAGTTTGATACCTTAGAAAATGTTTGTTCTCTGTTGGTTGTTAGGGCCATCTTCAGCCGACAAGTGTCTACAGGAGCCAGCCCAGGCCCCACAGCCAGCGTGCCCCCCGTTCCCAGCTTTGTGAACAGCAGTCTTGCTTATGAGTTGATAGCCAGTTTTCATCTGGCCAGCATCGCAAGTCGGTAGCTGGTTTCATCTCAGTTCTTGGCTTAACTTTGTGTTTGCTTCTTCTTTACCTTGGAAATTCCTTTACCGTTTAAAATGTCCTCTTGCATTCAACAGGAGAGAAATTGTTGCCTATTTTAGTATGCGTAGTCTTATAACATGCTTTTGAAGTAAGACATCTCATGCTTCTAGCTATCCAACAAGTGAAGTAAACATCTGTTTTTTTTTTTTTTTTTTGTTTTTTGTTTTTTTGTTTTTTTGTTTTTTGTTTTTTTTTTTTGCTGTCCACAGGGCAGAATGTGGCAGAAGGATGTATGACTTCAGCCAGCTGGCTTTGACCAGCCTCCCTGTTGTCTAGGACATGGGAAATCAGGCACTAGAAGACAAGTGCTAAGCAAATGAGTAGCACTTAGCCCAAAGTCTGACACAGTCCTGATTTTGCCTTCTATATTTGGTCCTTGGTGCTTGTGTTGTATTGATGTTATACTGCTCAGTAGGATGTTGTTACTTTATTTCAGCTTTAAGACAGAATGATGCTGATGGCGATAGCAATGTGTAGGGGACACAGAAAAGAATTGGAACTGTGTTTGGAGTTTGGAAATAACAATGAGTTTTTCAGTCTTACAAAGGAAATATCAAAAAGTTGAAAAATGTTATTGTGTGTGTGTGTGTGTGTGTGTGTGTGTGTGTGTGTGTGTATGTGTAGGTGCACATGCCATGGAACACATGTGAAGGTCAGATGACAACTTGCAGGAGTTGGTTCTGTCCTTCTGCCATATGAGTCCCTGGGGTTGAATTCAGGTTGCTAAAGCAAGCACTTATACCTGCTGAGATACCCATCTTATTGTCCTGTAAAATATATACTTAGAAACCTTGGAAACAACCAGCTTGTATTGATAAGGCATGTTGTAGTCTTACAATGATTAATGGACTGAGGATGAAAATGACAATTACTAGCTTTTACTCTTCGCCAATCCTGGAGAAACCCTTCAGAGTCTCTGCCTGTTTTCTTCTTCAGAAGGATACTTTTAGATTATTTCCCTATGTTCCTTCCAGCTCTAAGATTTGGTGCCTATGGTTTTCCTGCTTGGTTATAATGGTGGTATCTGTGTTCTATCCACACATGGAGGAAACAGATACTCCTCATTAGTGAAAGTGACCTTTAAAGGCAGCAGACTTGATGGCAAAGGGAATTCAGAGAACTGAGTCTGTGAGCCCTGAGCCTAGTAGTTGCCTTGTGATTGCTCTTCCTTTCGTGAGGGGAGCTGTTTGTCTTCTGGGCTGGCTGGTTGTTTCTCTCTCTCTTGCACTCTGAGGCTCTGAAAAGTATATGCAGTCTTAAATGTAATATTGGGCTCAAATGTCCCTGCAGACATGTAGGTTGTGCTAAGCAGGTGACTGCAGGGACTATGTGATATCCAGGGGCCACGGAGGAGAGATAGCAAGAGACTGCACACTGGCTATGGCAGTCATCAGGCTCGCCTTCTGCAACAGGATGGGCTGGTAGGGCCTTACCTATTTGGAGACAGGCCACAAAAATTTTGGTGGTGACCTTGTAAGGTGACTGTTTCTCTGTCAATGTATAACTTGTAGATAACACTAATGATATTGGAACTCAGAAACTGTTTAGGTAAAGAAGATGATGTCGTGTTAGGGTATTTGAAATGTAGAAACTTATATTCCATTCAAGCGTAGATTTTTGGAAAATGAGTTTTAGACAGATTGTTTCTTCAAGCTCCATCATGTTTCCTGAAACTTTGCCACTCTTTGTAGTAATCATTTTTTGATGTTTGCAATACATCATATAATAAATGGCGCTTACCATCTGTCACGAAAAGAAATTATAAAACCCAGACTAGGTCATCCTTTTTTTTTTTCTCTCTGCAGTAATTTCCACCAGACTTCACTTGCCTCTACTTTTTCCTTTCCTGTGAGTTTTGTGGTGGTCTGCAGTCATGAAGCCCGTGTGGGTTGACGGACACTGCAGTTAGAAGTCTGAGGTTTCAGCAGAAGGGAGGGAGGCAGGGAATGTAATAGCTGGGGGAGGTCAGTTATTCATGTCCTGCTTCTCTTGAATGAGTTAAAGCCATTTGGTTGTTAACAGAAGCTGTAGTCCAAGTGGCATTTGAATGGTTGTAAGGTTCATGGAATATAGTATACCCACGAGAGTCTTACACACATCCTCGTGTCTGTGTTAGGATGTTTGCAGATTGTTTTTCTTAAGGGCATATTTTTATGTCTTCTGGCCTGTATTCCATGGACCACTGTATGGAAAATAGATCTCTTAGTATGCTAGAATAAAACGTAGTCTGATGATCATCCTGTATTATTAAAATTATTATTGTATTTTAATTTTATTTTATGTTAGTGTGCATGTGCATATGTGTGCTTGCATTTACTTGTAGATGACAATTTTTGGGGATTCAGTCCTCTCTACCTTGGGTTCTAGGGATTGGACTCAGGCCATCAGGCTGTAGAGCACACACTTTTACCCTCTGAGCCATCTGACTGGCTCCCAAGTCACTTGTGTTATTAATAGGAAAAAGATGAAAGCAGGAAGCCATAGCTTCACATTGTAAACCAGGATCGGAAGCATAGCTCTGGGTGTCATTGAAGTCTCACTGCTCTTTATCAACCGAATCACAGCTAGAACACTGGGGTGACTGTGTTTAATCTCCATTTCCTCCCATCCTTTTGCTCTTTCTTTCTTTTGTATATTTGGTATCTATTAGAAAAACTGTATCAACATGTTCCTGCATTGCAAGTGTCCCAGATTTTATAGAGGGCTCCAGGTTCAGTTCCAGCAACATCTTTTGAGTACCTGTTAAGTTCTTGGGTCTGTGCTAGGTCCATTTCTGTATTGTCTAATTCAACCCCATGGCAAATGTGCTGGAAATCTTCTCCATTCCCATTCCATCAATGACCAGACTTAGCCATGATTCATAGAGCTAGTTTTTGACTGTGGGATGTCAACCCCATCCCTCCACTTGATGCCCTGTCTTTCTTTTCTTTTTTTTCTTTTTGCCTTCGAGTTTTAACAAATTTTCTTTTTCTCTCTATTTATTTATTTATCTATCTATCTATCTATCTATCTATCTATCTATCTATTCATTTATTTTTATTAGATATTTTCTTTATTTACATGTAAATTTCTCCTTTCCCAGTTTCCCCGCCAACAAACAAACAAAAACAACAAGAACAGACCCCTGTTGCCACACCCCCTCCCCATGCCTGCCACCCCACCCTCTCCCAGTTATTGGCCCTGGCAGTCCCCTACACTGGGGCATAGAACCTTCCCAGGGCCGAGGATGCCCTGTCTTTCTACTGGAGGTGGACTCTACAAGTTCCTTCTCCCCACTGTAGGGAATTTCATCTAAGGTCCCTTTGAGTTCTGATAGTTTCTCACCTCCCAGGTCTCTGATACATTCTAGAAGGTCCCCCCACCTCCCACCAAAGTTGCATATTTCCATTTATTCTGCTGGCCCTCAGGGTTTTCTCCTGGTCGACCCCCCAATACCTGATCGTGTTCTCTTTTCCCCCTCCCCCTCCCCTCTCCCACCAAGATCCCTCCCTCCCTCTACCTCCTATGATTGCTCTCTTCTCCCTCCCAAGTGGGATTGAAGCATCCTTACTTGGGCCTTAGGCTTGTTAACCTTCTAGAGTTCTGTGGATTAATTCCTAGGTATTCTGTGCTTTTTTGGGCTGGTTTCCACTTATTAGTGAGTACATACCATGCATGTCTTTTAGGTCTGAGTTACCTCCCTTAGGATGATATTTTCTAGTTCTATCCATTTGTGTACAAAACTCATGACATCCTTGCTCTTCATAGCTGAGTAGTATTCCATTGTATAAATGAACCACATTTTCTGTATCCATTCTCTCGTTGTGGGATATCTGGTGTTGTTTCCAGCTTCTGGCTATCAGGGATAAGGCCACTGTGAACATAGAGGAACATGTGCCCCTGTGGTATGGTGGGGCATCTTTTGGGTATATTATTTTTTCCTAGATATTATTTTGTTCTTAGGCCTGTATCAGTAATGCTGATAATCATTGTTATCTGCAAAAAATGGGTTTTGTTTTTTCCCTGTGCAGCAGTGGCAACAAGGGAGGTACTTCTTATGTGTGGCATGTTGCTTACTGTGGTCCACTTTTGGCCCTAGTTAATGCCACAAAGAGCTGGGCATGCTTCATGGCATTTCCTTTAACTTTTGAAATGACCTCTAGATCCAGACTTCTCTTCCTCCTTTATTAATAGTTAACAAGCTATTTTATACGCAAGTAGGAAAGGCAAGCAAGCCTAAAGACTTGAGAAAATGGCATGTGAATTAGTTGTAAACCATTGCAGTAAACATTAAATGAGTGGCAATTACTTAACGTGATTGCTTACGTTTCATTAAAGCATTTAAGAGAAAAATGTGTGCTTGATTCCATTTTAATTGTGAGAAACTCATTAGAGAAACTTCGCTCCAGGGGTTTCCAATCTAGTTTAGTTCATAATTTCACCCACGAACTGATTTTTCTGTGTGAAAATATTGACTCTTGGCCATCCTTCCTTTGAGAATCAGAAACTTGAAAGTCTGTATCTTTATTTATTTCTAGAAAATTGGATCATTGAGCCTGGCTAGGTAACACTGCAGGGGTGGCTGTTTGGGTAATCGCTTGCCTTAGATGTTGCCTTCCGTATCTGGAAGATGTACTTCAAGGCACTTCAGTCTGTTACTGAGAGTGAGTAGCAGTGAACATAGTATTGCCTTTCCTGGCCACGCCTAGGAGCAGCACTGCCATTGATTAGGATGTAGCAGGAAATATTTGCTTTAGATTTGCCTCAAGTTATCGTCACCTGCTTGGGTAGGTGACCTTATCTGTGGAAGCCATCTTTAATCAGATGTTGTCTGCTACATGGGTGACAGAGTTTCAAAAGAATGCTAAGGCTTGGAAGCAAGACAGCAGATGGGAGAGGGCCTTAGAGCAGCTGAGAAAACAAGGATACGGAGATGCAAGGGCAGTCAGTGTGCGGAGGAGTGTGCCAGCCTGGTCTCAGTGTGTGGAGGCGTGTGCCAGCCCTGGCCTCAGCTCTACAGGTGCATTCACTGTGGAAAGTACCTGAGTGTCTTCCCTCCTGCCATGGCAAGTGTGGCACTGTCCGACACAAATTTCTAAGACATGGTTCTCTAAGATTTAATTAATGTTTTCAGCTGGTGTATAAAACAATAGGGTTTTAATTATGCTCTTTTCATGTGTCAGTGTACTTAGTTCATATTCTCTTCATCACCTTCCTCTGTTTCTCCTGTCTACCCTTTTGTGCTCTTCTCTCCTCCTAGACACCCTCTGTCTTTCATGTAATAAATTTCTATATTGTCTGTTTATTATCTACTATCTGCGTACTATGTACTATCTATCTATCTATCTATCTATCTATCTATCTATCTATCTTCTATCTCTCAACTATCTACTATATATCTATATATCTATCATCTATCTACTATATTCTATAATCTACTATATATCTATTATCTATCTATCTATCTATGGCTATCTATCTATCTGTCTATCTATATCTCTACCTATTATATATCTATCATCTATCCAACTAGAAATATGTATCTCATCTATTTATCTATCTGTATAGATCAGCTAGATAAAAACATGTATCAATTTTTTACCCCTGCTTACAACCCTCAGTACTTCTCTATTGGTAGTACAGGGTACATTCTAAATGCCTTGTCAAAGTATACTGAGCCATTCACGACTTATCCTAGAATATGTCCATCAACTCCTTTTCTTTTTTCATGCTCTGTGCCTCAGCACACTGAAACTTACACATGTAACCTTCCCAAGTGCTTTGAGTAAAATAAACTTGGCAATACTGTTCTGTTATGGGACAGTGCAAAAGGGACCAGTACATAAAGCATATAATTAATAAGAGATTAATAAATAAATTAAAACACAATCATAATTAGATTTGGACATGTGGGCTTTTCCTTTTTGAGACATAAAGCCCTTGATCCAGAGCGTACTGAAGTATGTGCACATATTTTTTTTGTACATGTCAGATATTCATTAAGAATATGTGTATCAACCTACTAGGCCAGCGTCATCTCTGATTCACCCATGGAACTGAAGGACATTGGATAAGCCAAACATATTAAATAATAATCTGTTTGATTTTCTTGGAATTTATAAAATTATCAAGCCAAACAATGACTATCTTGAGAGACTGGAAATTTGGCTGAGTTTTGCAGGTTCCTCCCTTTCCCACAGAATTCTTTGTTTTTTTCCTCTTTTCCACGACCATTAGTATCAAATCTAAGACCCAGACAAATACCATTGACTTAGACAGAGCTGACTTATCCAAGATTGCTCTCCTAATAATTCAAACCTCACCTAGCTTGAGAAAGCAATGAACTATTTTGATCTGGAAAAGTATTTGGTTTGAGTGTGTTTCCAAGCAAAGCAGAGACCTAGAAAGGAGATATTGAATAATCATTACCCTGACTCTGACAAGAAATGGAAAGGAATGCATGAGCGTTACTCACACAAACCTGGGCTGATGTGCAGTCGTTTTGAATCCATGGTTCGGACACTAAGGTTGAGTTTCTCTAACACAGCCTGCCTTTACAGATGTGGCTCCAGCTGCTCCTGGGGTGGGACACTTGATAGATTAACCTGAAGTATCCTTTTCATGAGGATATTCATAAAGACACATTTTTTTTTTTTACAATAAAGTAAACAGAACTATTTGTTTTCATTGAAAAATCCATGGGAGTCTTTCAAGTTTACAGTCAGAGAACAGAGATCTATAGAGATTATTTTGAGGTTAGGTGAACGCTTGAGTTATCTGAATACACATTATGGTTTGGACTCTCCCAGATTCAGTGGCTGTGGCATAGATGTTTTCAACTGAGAGTACTTATTTGACGGGGGAACCCTCTGATACGCTAGCTTTTAGACTTCATCGTGGAAGCAGACAGTGATGTTTTGCCGATTTCTAAGCCTGAGGGATAGATAATTGAGGGTCCAATTAGGACCCAGAGCTGCAGAAAAAGCGGCCTTTAAGGACAGCTTAAGCCGGGATTGGCTGTATTTACCAGGTGGAGGTGACATTCTGTGAATAATTTGAAACCGTTTAAGAAACAAAAGTTACGACCATGAAGTTTTGAAGCTGCAAAAGCATGAATCAACATGAGAGCCATGTCCGCTTCTCAGTAGGAGCGGCTTTCAGCTGAACTGTGGCAGCAAAATAAACGTTTGCAGATGTTTTGACAGGATGTCATCTGAGGGCTTCAATTTATTAGCTCACTGCCTTACTTTTGAAACAGAGCGGCAGCATTTGAAGTTGACAAGAAAAATCCTCCCTCCAAACATTCTGGACCTTAGCAAATAAACTCCATTTGCAGGCATTTGTAATGTAGAAGTACAACTGTTTGCAATAGGAATGGAATATGTTTCTGAGACATGTGCTTCCAACCATCTGTTGCACCTGGCTTTACCATGATGGAGATTAAGGCAGTAGGTTCATACAGCAGAATGGTTAGCACCATCGCCATGGTGGCAACCGGAATTTTAAAATGCAGGCCCTTCATCCTTTTAAAGTTCTTCCTAGGACATTGTAAAGTGGTGTGTTGCAGTGAACCTGTGATCTCCTCTTTCATGTCCCCAGGTGCTGGGTTATATGCATGTGCCTCTCTTCTGGCTCAGCTGAAGGTTATGCACATTTGTAACCAACTGTACAAGTTTAGTGTACTACCTGGATTCCTTGTGGTGTCTTGTCCGTATCTTTTGAAAGTTGATTGATGCATCTGGAGAAAAATTCCTTTGCAAGTCAATATCATAATTTTCTGCCCAGCTTTTTTTTTTTTTTTAAATCTTTCTAAGTTTTGATTTAAAAATAATGTTACATGTTAAGAATATCAGGGAAAGTATACAGAGGAAACCCTTATACCAAGACACAGTAGTGTGCACATGTGTAATCCCAGCACTTAGGAAGTAGAGACAAGGGGATCGGAAGTTCAAGTCCTGCCTCAGCTACACAGTAAACTCAAAGCTAGCTGGAGCTACATGAGACCATAATTCAATACCTAATTCTAAACAACAACAGCAAAGACAAAATGCAACAACAACAACAACAACAACAACAACAACAATCTACCTTTAGAACCTGTCTACATAGTTTGCTATGACTGAACAACTGTTTTTTTAAATTGGATATTTTATTTGTTTACATTTCAAATGTTATCCCCTTTCCCGGTTTCCCCTCTGCAAACCCCCTATCCCACCCCCTTACCCTGCTTCTATGAGGGTGCTCCCCCACCCACCCACCCACTCCCATCTCACTACCCTAGCATTCCTTTATACTGGGGCATCAAGCCTTCACAGGACCAATGGCCTCCTCTCCCACTGATGCCAGATAAGGTCCCTTCAGCTCCATCAGTCCTTTCCCTAACTCCTCCATTGGAGTCCCTGTGCTCAGTATATGTGCATGGATGTGTGTGTGGGTGCATGAGTGTGGTGTGTGTGTGTGTGTGTGTGTGTGTGTGTGTGTATGTATGTATGTGTGTATATATGTATTTTACTTTATGGTTAAACAGATTTTTAACCTTCAAAGTTGAATCTGACTAGTTTATAGACAGTTATTTGAGGTCTGGAATAAATTTAGACAGCTTCTCAGGCTATTTAAAATCAGAGAAAAATCAGTTAAGAACACCCAAATGGATGGCTTGTTGAAAAGTTAAGGGGTAATAGCTCAGTTTCAAATGGTGCAGACGAAGCTTAGCACTCATTAGAAGGTGACTGCAGTGTGTCCTTGGGTATTTTAAAGAGGAAAAAAAGTGTTATTAATATTTCTACCACTTCTCAGTTTTGAAGAGTTCAAGCTAATGGCAAGGTTGGCTTTGAAGACATGGAGCAAGCAAGGGCTTTGGAAGGGGTTTCTGTGTTCATAAACTCATTAGGAATAGAAACAAAGGGAGACACTCCATAACAGGGAGAGTAGGCACTTTATGCCTCACAGACCTCCATCCCAATGCCTCCACCTGGGCCTTAAAGGAAAGGCTCTTTTAGGTAGGTATGCAACTGAAATGACATGTGGAACCTCTTTGAGCACACAAGGATATAGTGAGTGTGTGTCTGGGAGTGTCTGGAGGATTAATAGTGATAAGTTCACAAGTGTAAGCGTTATTTACTAGTGCATAGTTTTTCTTAAGTGATGTTTCTTAACTGAGTAACCCATCCAATACAAATATCATAGTTTGAACTGGTTGACCAGAAAAAACAAACAAGCAAACAAACAAAAAACCCCAAAACATCAGTTGAAGCGTCTCTGTGGTGAGCCTACATTAGCAACTGCCTTTTGGAGAGGTTTCCAGGCAGTGACAAACTGACACAAGCCTTAAAATCTGTGAGAGTGGAAAATAAAAGTATAAATCTTGTAAAAAAATAATGTTTTAGTGGATGTGTAGCTCAGTTAGTCTACCACCCTAAGTAAGAGCATACACTGAGTTAATTGCTTTCAAAGTCTTAGATTTGGAATAGAGAGAACCTCATTTCTGAAATGAGCTAGGTTTGGGCATGTGAATACTTTTTATTTATTTATTTTTTATGTATTTTTAATGATTTATCTCAGAACATACTAATCTCATTGTTACCATTGTTAAATAGTTGCCCATGATCAAACAGGAAAGATGGATAATTGTGAGTAGGTCTACTTAAGAAGTTCCTCTCTCCACACACAAGATAGCCTAGATTCACTTCTCTCACTTTTGTGTGTGGCCAAGTTATTCTCACCATGTGTTTCCTTCCCTATATCTATGAACCATGGTGTGCTTTATTCCTTCAGCGTTCCCTCTTAAACACTCAGTGCTGAATTTAGTTGGGTATGTGGCAATAACTTTTTAGTAAGGTCACTTTAACTGGGGTTAATTTTTGTTGGCCACAACTGATGAGAAAGTCAATGAAAAATGTATTCATTTTGCAACTCCTTTTAGTAGTGGGCATCTAAATTCTGCTACTTGGTGCTCACTGTGTACCTTTGAATATATAACCAGGTGAATATATAATAAGTTTCATTAAGGATTACTTCCTCCTTTCCACTCAAGCCAAATGATGCTCAGATTCCATTCTGTTTTTGCATGGAAAATCAGTTGGTAATAATTCTCAAAGGAGAGATCGAAACTCTGGAATGAATAGTGTATCAGTAGACAATTTGATGAAATAGCAGTCTTGTCTTTCTAAGTGGACTTTTATTGAGTCAGAAGTGCAAATTCCATAGTTTCTTCACTCTCCCTGTTCTTAATGACAAAATGATGTAGAAGTTGAGTCAGAGGGAAAAG